>CM043015.1:45849030-46012251 GCA_023690525.1 Holotrichia oblita | reverse complement strand
TTATTCTACAATAATAATTCTACTTCAGGTGTTATACGCTTTGATCTCACAAACCTCATATAACCCTCTTGTACTTGTTTTCTTGGGTTCATTTATTTTCCGAATTACGTCGCACTTTTTATACCACATCTCATCTTTGCGACCCGGCCATTTCCAACCACTCCCGCTTTTTTGCATTGCCGATACCCTATATTCGTCTCTAGCAGTATCTACTTCCGTAACATTCCCTATAAATAAGAAAACTATGTTTAACAGTTCTAGGATAACTAGGTAGCTTACCGGGATAATATTGGTCTTCATATTTTACAACAACATAATCATTTACATTTATTTCGAAGTCCTCTTCTTGAGAATTGGAAAATGTATCCCAATTATCACCTTCTCCTTCCGATTCTAAAACATAATCAATAGAAGAATCTGATGAACTTTCATATGCTTTCGTATTTCGTTTCGAAGCTGGCTTTTTTTACAGTTTTCTTTAACTTCTTATTTTCCTTTTCAACTCTAGCCTCTTCTCTTAACCTCTTACGCTCTTGTTTTTCTTTGTCTTTTGTTTGTCTTTCGTCTTGCTTTCCTTTATAATAAGCCCTCCACTGTTCCGATGTAGCCACTGACGGAATTTTTTCTTTGAACCTTCGTCCTTGTGGCGTAGATAATTTCGGCCAAAACAAAGTAGATTTAAAGGGTGATGGTATTGTTTTGTCCAACAGGATAGGTTGTACATCTTCATGAGTATCAGATACAGGTTGAATTCTATCGGGAGTTTTTCTCGTATATCGGGTACATTCTCATTGGAAGTGCTTGGTATTGGTGCAGGATTATCAGACAACACATCGGGAATTCTTCGATCAATTATTTCTGAATTATTGATGTTTGAAGAGGCTAATTCAGTTTGTGCTCCCAGCATATCGCTAGAAGTATCTACTTCAGATGAAAACTGTCTCCATAATGTAAATAAGGACGTATCACCAACATCTCCTTGCCACATATCTCCTGCTGCTTTGAATTCTGTTATCTTTTGTATTCCTATTCTTTCTTCAAGTACTTGAAGATACTTTCTACTTATTGGTTGCATTACTTTCCCGATGTCCGTAGCTATTTGCTTCAATTTGAAATACTTTTGATACGGTACGGAATCGGGATTCAAAGGAAAGAGACCACAGGTTTTAAATCCGCTCTTGATAATTTCTGAAGTTATTGTATCGTCAATTACTTTTTTTAAGAGGGTGCAAAATTCTCACGTTTTAATTTCCTTCCCTCGTTTTCAATCTTGAAATTTTGTACCCCTTTTTTCCACCCGTTTTTAAGGGGATGAAAAACTGCCACGTCCATTGGCTGTAGTATATGAGTCGCATTAGGGTAAAGAGCGACTAAGTGAATGCCATTTTCGACACAAAAGTCACTCAACTCCATGGTGAGATGAGAGGAGTGACCATCTACAAACAAGACAATTGGAAATGCAATTCCTGCAGATAGAAGCCATGGGTAGAAAATATTTGCAATATATTCGTAAAAACTAGGGCCTGTCATCCATCCAGAATCGGATTTCCCTATGCCCCATCCTTGCGGCATGACATTAGAGATAACTGCAGGAATTCTTTCGTACTTATAAACAACCATGGGCGGAAGTATTTCCCCATTAGCATTTGCTGTGATTAGACATGTTAGGCATTCTTTATCATCATTACTAATGAAACAGTATGGCGCTTTATCCCCTTTCTGAACCAAACATTTGACACCTTTTGGTGCTAGAAAGAAAGCGGTTTCATCACAATTATATACACGACGTGGATCTTCAAAAACATCTTCTAAATTTTTTGAGGTGAAATACTGTTGTATTTCATCAAACCATCCCCGAAGCTTTTGTTCAGTTACTTCCGATCTGCCTTTTGTTAAATTTTGAGTTACTCTTTCACTTAATTCAGGATGTCGTTTTAAGAAAGACTTATACCATTTGTTTCCGGGTCTGTTGTTCTTAAATTTATTAGCTCTGTTTAACTTTTCTACTAAAAGTTGAACAGAATCCAATAATTGCAATTTAGTGGCCGGAAAACCTAATGATGCTATGGTTAACAACCATTTTACTAAAAGTTTCTCCTCGTCCCAAGTAAGCGTAGTCTCGGGTCCCATACGGCACTCTACATCATACTTTCCCTTTACCTTGTATAATAATGTTATTCTTGGTATCTTATATTCTTTACTAGCCCAAGACACTGAAGCACCACATTTTACTGCACTTATAGCTTGCTTCATGTCTTCGACCGAATAGTTTTTAATTTTTTCTTTTCTTTAGGCATCGCGCTATTAAAAAACACACATAATTTATATTTTAATAAAAGATTAACGGTAAGCCAACTTTTTAAGACTACAAAAGTTAAAACTATAGAAGGACTGTAATAAATTGTTATTAGTTAGTATGAGCTCATTAGGTACCTAATGTTGACATACTTAGTTCCTATGATTGACATACATGTCAACTATTGGTCACAAACTAAATATTCGACTGAAATTTGTAAAAAATCATTCAGTGCAGATGGGTTAATTGTTTGATAATTTTTTCCGCTGACATACGGGCATATTTTCAGTGCCCAATAGTTGACATGTATGTCAATAATAGGAACTAGATAACTTTTGTAGTTCCTATAGTTGACATCCTCACAAACATAACCTTAAACCGATTTTCGTAAGATTTTCATATTTAAACATTGTTATACAACCACTAGTTATAATACATACACAGACAAAACACACTTACGTGAAAATGAAGATAGAGGCACAATTCTGTAACAATGTGTTTTCTTAGCAAAAATGGTTAGAAAACTGATATATTAGATGGTTACATGTACACATACTGGTCGTCACTAATGTAACCAACTTCAGGGAGCAAATATTACCAATATGAGTGTCGTAGTAAACCTTAATATGCATGCGCTAAATGTAATACTAACCAAAAATGAATAAATACATTAAGAAACGCTTAAAAAGTTGAGCAACATAAGAAAATGTCAACCACTGGATATGTGTCAACTATTGGTGGCTTTACCTTAATTATAATTGAATATCTAGAGTCCTAGATGATATCATTTCGGGAATGTCTCAAACTGTAATAGCTGTGATGGTTCCACGTCGCCGTTTCCACGGTTCTACGTCTATGACGCTCCTTGTTGAAATGGTTGGCACGGATTTCTGTGATAGCGTTGCAGTTAGATATCAGGCGTTTTCATCCTTCACGCTGCAGAACTTGCTGTTGCTATTCTGTTTCAGACCTATTCTATTCTGTTGCTTGTTATAGTACCAAAATCTGATGTTGATTTATTACTGTTTTTGAAGCACTGTTATTAAAGATATGCATATTTTCCTTGAAAGGACGATATGATAACCCGTTCAAAATTAGTTACAATAAAGTGGGAGAAGTTCTGCCTTCAATTATTTAGCTTCATTTTTGAATCACCTATAGATATAGGACTGATAACTGATTATCAAGGACATTTCCCAACGGTTGTATGAAGATGCCAAGTTTGATAGCCTCTGCAATTTATATCTCCCCAAATAGATTCAGATTAATCATAGGTAGGAATTTGAGATATGTCTTCAAATTCATTTTATTGGTTAGATTCTTCTTCTTCTTCAACAAGTTTTTCGACTGCTCCATATCTTCATCTTGCATATTAATCTTAAATCTTAATCTGATCCAAACTGTGACTTCATGGTTATCATCATCTAGCATTTGTTGTTGGCGAAAAATATTCTTTTTTTCTTAAACTTGGTAATCATCGTGTCACTGATATAAAATTAAAAAAAAATCCAATGGTGACAGTATTTATCTAAATAATGTATCACATATGTATATAGCAAAAAAATGTAAGATTTAATAAATTTAATTTTCATATACTGTTGACGTAATATTAATCTAAACATGTGGAGCAAAGTTTTATCTCAAATTTCCTGCATATTATGAAGAGGATCCCAATTACTTATCTCTCTAGAGGCATACAACTTTAAGTTTACGTTCAGAAATTCTACATCGCATATTTTTTATTCCATACAATTATTGCTCAAGTTTTTTTCTCCAAAGAGTAATCTTTCTTTTAATCGCAACCGGTTTATATCATCGTGATCTTTTTGTCTACCTACATAATCCCCATCTCCTGTTTATATCAAAGTTACTCGCGCCAGCATTACCTACTTCGTCATTGTGCTTTCCTAATGTCTCTTTCATAACATCCACCGCGGTATGTAGTACATAGCAGCGTAGCGTCAGGCTTTCAGGTCTTTAATAACGTTTTTTATGGCTACTTTCCTTTAGACGGTCTTATTCCTCTTTTTTTATGTATAGGGTCCTTTGTTAGGCGACGAAAATTTAGCTTTCTTTATTCATGTATCTTATAGAATCTCTTCTTTCTTTCGCGAACCGACGGCGAAATACCTTATTAATATTTAGCTTTAGGAAATATATAAACATGAGAAGGTGAAGTATATGTACGTATATGTAGGAGGCTGTTGGTGAAATACCAATTTATTATAAATGAATTGTTAAAGTGGTGTGCGTGTTTTGAGAAGAAATTCTGTTTAATAAGTAATTGGATAAAAATAAGAATGAATATATATGTATGTATATAATGCACAAAGGAAAAGAACAACAAAAGCGATGAATGAAGTAGTGGAAAAGAATGGTAGAGGGAACAAAGTCTTAAAAGGAATAACCCGCAAAGAAGTGTTATATACAGCTCAATTCAATCCCTGCAGTTACAAAGTCAAAACTATGTACATCAACGTGGCTGAACGCAGTTACTCTATTTATCATAATATTCTGCACAAAAGCGGTAAAATTGCCTTGTTGACCAATAACTGAAACTACACACAGAGAAAAATGTTCTTGAATTAAGAAAATATACTGTTTTACCCAAATATTTTTAATGCTAGAATATTTCTGTTTTGATTCAAACACATTTTCTTGGAATAAGTACATGCGTTTAATATAATCTAGACTATATTTGTTGTAAAATCCGTATTTGATCTGAATAACTTCCTTATTTGTGAAATAGCTGAATTGCAAATTTCGAGCAGCTCCTTTCGAGATTATATGTGTATATGAAGCGTTTATACGTGCATTTTTATCTGTGTGCACCATTTTGCAAGAATTAGATACATATAAGTTTTTTTATAGTTAAGGCGTGAAAATTTGCAGTAATAAAAGTACATATTTAATAATGGATTATGTGAAGTGGATTTTAGGTTCATGGGACTTGGAGGAATAATTTCAACCAAACGTTGTACTTGAAGTAAATAATCCAATTAATATATAATAATTCCGAATGTCGACCACAGAATTGGCAATTTATAAGCAATTTAACGGAAAGTACAGCTTTCACTGACTCCAAACCGGACCCCCGTTTCTTGCGGAGATCAGTCTAAGATACCTAAACATCGTTCTAAAAAGTGTTATTTCTAGGTTCAGGGTTACCAACTCCCAAAAATTTTTACCCCTAAAGCTAAAGTCAAAAACCCCTAAAACTACCACAATTACTTGGAAAACCCCCACTAAAAAAAAAAGCAAAATACGTTTTGTATTATTCTTTATTTATAAATTATTTAACATTTCAAACATAATTTCGTTTTCTTCTGGTTCCGACTTTTTAAAATCATACATTTCAATATTAAATAAACTTAACATTTTAGTAGATGGATTAAATGTTATGCAAGACCCACCATTTCGTTGCAATGTGAATCGGACCATCATTAAACTTTGTAGCATTTCAATAGATAACCTATTCCGCAACTTATTTTTAACAATATTGTAAACAGAAAATGCACGCTCCACACTTGCATTCGAAATTGGAACCGTGACAAATGCTAGTCCGAATTTTGAGACATTACCAAAACGTTTACATCCAGCTGCGTCGCAATCATTATAAACTTCAAAATAAAAATCAGCTGAAGTAGAAGTATTTGACCATGTCTTATTACTTAATTGGTGCCACTCAGACTCGATGTCATTTTTGTTGCCATAGATATGAGTTCGCTGAATGTAATTTAATATTGGTTTTAAGTCGGGTTTGACTTGAGATGTAGCGACCTTCGGGTGCAAATCCGCAACTATTTTTAGCATTGATAAATTATCCGGAAGCCTTTTTTGGATCTGCTCTGCCAGGCAACATAAAAAGTTCTTACATCTTTCTCTGACATCTAACAAATCCTCTGCCGTAAGTTCTTGTGAAATGTTTTGGAAATCAAAACCAAAATACATTGATGCTGTATGCATTAGATGCTCTTGGAAATTGAATTCCACCAGTTCACAGTCCACCAATTTCTCCAATTGTGAAGGTACAACAAGTCGTCTTAGCAAGTTTTTGTACAATAAAAATAAATCTTCAAATAATTTGGTGGGCTCAACATCATCACTCTGAAAAAGTAAATTTAATTGAGTCACATTTTTTAATTCATTTTTTAGAAAAATTAAAAATGCTTTGAAAGGTGTTCTTCTCATGATATCGTAAAGCTGTTCTGCCATGTAACATTTGTCATCAGACTTAGCAATTGAAAAGAGCAATTTTAATTCTTCCCACTGGCACTGCTCCAATATTGTGTTAATAGCTTGATAGCGGGCGAGCCAGCGGTTTCCGCTAAGTCCTTGAATTTTTTTCGGATCCTTGTTAGCATTTATAGTTTCGAATAATGTTTTATAGTACTCCAAACGTTTGGGGCTGTATGAAAACCAATTATGGGCTTCTCTAACAAGAAATTCTAATTGACGTGGTAATAGTTCAGCCGCTTTTTCTGCACATAAATGCAAAGAGTGGCTAACACACTTGACAACAATCAAATCGGGCAATTCTCTTTTTAATATAGCAGTCACCGAATTATGTCTACCAGCCATAACGTTTGCTCCATCAACGCCGACTCCGATCATATTCTCAAACTTTAAGCCATCTATTTTAAGTTGACTTATAATTGCGTCATGTACACTTTTTGCATCACATTCTATTAACTTTATTATTCTATAAAAAGTTGTGACAATTTGCCTTGATTTGTGTGAAAAAAGCGCACAATAATGCATAACACTTTTTGTGTCGAAAGATCAGTACTTTCGTCGATAATAATTGAATACGGAAAATCTCCTATCTCTTCAATTAAAGCTTCAAGCATTGATGGACCAAGTACATTTTTTATTAACATTGAACACTTAGTGCGATGAAGTTTAAGGTTTTTTTAAAGCATCCGATGAAGGATCTAACTGAGGAAGTACATTAATTAAATGATCTACTGTTAAAAATGAACAGTGCTCGGCGATAAAGGCAGCAATTTTCAACTCAGCAATTTTCGTTTTTTCCGACAAGACTGGTTTATATATTTGAGATATAGATTGACATGACTTTGCTGATTTTTCCCTGGCGGTGGCTTTATTATGTTTTTCAGTTTTAGCGTGACCAACCAAATCTTTTTTGTGGGCTTTTAACACTACATGGCAATATTTACAATTCACCAATGTATCATTCGTAACATCAGGTGCAAGCCAATTTGCAATAAAAACATAAATTGTAAATAACAGCATGTGAGTTCAGTACCTATACGGACATAAGTACACTAAATCGAAACAAATAGGGAAACACCGACACCACACCATTTAAAAAAATAAGTTACATAATAATATAGTATATGTCAGAGATGTATAAGTATGTGTTATGTCGTCTATATGTCCACAACAGACACCATCACCAAATAATATTTTAAAATCCTGAAAAAATTAAACACCACCACACCCTGTACTACCCGACCAATCCACTCCAAAAACGTGTATTATAGTCATACACAGTTATACAAAACATTACTTGTAGGTTATGTATCTCAATATAATAAAATACCTCTTTTGAATTTGATCGAAGAACGGATATTGTTGTAATTCGATGGTACTGGTGATTCTATACGAGAGGATAACAAATATTGAATTTAATATTGTCTATCCTGATCATTCATAAATTAAAACAGTGTAATGAAACTACTTTACCTTTTAAATCTGGATCTGTTTCCCAAATCTTTGTGTACTTTTGACTATATTTCTTTTTATCTTTAGGCATAATTAACAAATTGCTAGCACAATAATAGCAAAATTAAATTAAACAAGTAAACAATTAAAACAATGACCAACGTATTTTCAATGGCGTAACTTACGTAACCACAGTCACACGTGAGTCACACTGACTAGATGTCGCTAATAGCGTTTTCCGCTTTTGCACCGAGTGCGCCCTCGCATGCACTATTTCCGCACTTTTGTATTATCTATGAATAGTGCATGCGAGGGCGCACTCGGAGCAAAAGCGGAAAACGCTATAAGTCTCTAGGTCAACAAATAAATACAATTGGCTAGATTGGGTTATATAAAAAAATTAATATGAAAAATCCCTAAAAATACCCCTAAAAATATAAAGCCCTTAACAAGATCCTAACTCACTTATTTACCCCTAAATTTAGGGGGAAACCCCTAAGTTGGGAACCCTGTCTAGGTTATGTTTCGCTAGTGTTTTGACACTTCTGCGAGAATTTTCAGTTGATATCCAGTCAGAATTACGAAATATCGAGCAGCAATTTTGAAACGTCGTTCGGGAATGAAAAAATTGTCATTAGTATCTTTTAATACAATTAATTGATAAGTTTCAGTAACTAAAAAACATCTCTTCTTGTATTTTATTAAATTCAGTGCAAATACATTATATAAAAAACGAACGTATCTAAAGAATTAGCTTAGTTTTAATTGCAATGAATAACATTTAATAGATTAAAAATATCTTCAAATTTAGTCAAAATAGTATCTAAATATTCATAATTTTCTTCTTAATATTAATTTACACATTTGATTATTGTGTATGACACGTAAATAATTATGTAAAAAAAAAATTTCATGCATTAACATCAAATTTCACTGTGTAAATTTAATAAAAAACAAGAAGATATGTTTTTTAGTCACAGAAATATATATTACTTATTAATTAATTGTATTAAGAGATACTGCAAAATAAAAAAAATGATTATTATTTTTATATTCCTGGACGAAGTTTTTTAAATTGCCGCTCGATATTTCGTAATTCTGACTGGATATCAACTGAAAATCCTGGCAGAAATGTCAAAACACTAGCGAAACATAACCTAGAAATAACACTTTTTAGAACGATTTTTAGGTATCTTAGACCAATCTGCGCAAGAAAAGAGGGGCCGTTTTGGACTCGGTAAAACCTGTACTTTCCGTTAAATTGCGCATAAATTGTCAATTCAGTGGTCGACATACGGAAGTCTTACAAATCCATTATATTCTTGCATTAAAACAATGTTGTTTTGCGTCAAAACAATTTCCTTAGAAAATAATATTCTTGTGACAACACTATATAGTTTTGCGGATGTACAAATACGGGATTGTTTTGAACTGAAACAGTCTGTTTTAACTCAAGATAATATTTCTCTGTGTGTAATATGTCCCCATATATATTCCCATTAAAAAGTTGATTACGATAAATGCGAGTTCTTTCAACATTTCAGCTGCTTTCCTTTTTGAACTGCATATAGATTACACTGATGAGTCAGATCCCCCCTGTAAATGGCGCAAGCTGTTGAACTATTATTAACCTCTACGCCTGATGCTAATAGAAGACCCTTAAAAATCTCTAGATGGCCTAGAAGAACTCAAGAAATCGCGATACCCAAATACAAGTCGAAACCAATGAAGGCTATTCTAAAAGATTTGCCAAATAACATGCAAGAATTCGACAAGAAATTATATTTACTCCACAAATGAGAAAAGGGATTAAAAGCAGCAGTTCTCTCAGCAAACAGTAAACCAAACGAATACATTGACAACGTCCTAACAGTATTACGACCAAAATCACGCAATAAAAACGCAAGAACTTCGAACGAGGAAACGAAAAGATGCAGAGAGAAAAATAAAAGTTAGCGACCTTGTAGTGTTTCTAGGAATCTTATGGATCTGCAATTGGAGGATCAAATCGCGGCTGGATACTAGCCTGCCACCGATAAGGCTCTCCCAGTCTCGATGATTCGCACCGCCCGGTTCTGGAGGATGTTGAGCCTTTTAACTTGCGAATTATTCAGTCAGGACGCCATATGCTAGAATCGGTCGGAAACACACCGTTTACATCATGAGCAACCCATCACGCAAAATCATCCAACTCTAACGTATATCTATTATAAAAGAAAGTGGCGTTTTGTCAGCCTGTCGCAGATCTCATCGACTGATCTTTAGAGACTTCGACATACGAGCGCATCGTTTCTCGAAGGGGTTGGCGACCTGCGAGAAGTTAGTGATGTTTAAAATCCGACTACTGTCAACCTAATATAACCAAATTATGAAGCTTTATTAAGATGACCCAACGAAAATATTTGCGGACAGAAGTACAAGTACTTATACAGTCAACTTACAAAGTAAGCTTAGATAAGCGATGTCTGGAGAACTGAGACAATAGAATCGTGAAAAGTTTTACAACGTTGCAAGATACACAGGAATAAAATCGAACCAGTTCAAGAAAAAGGTACAATAGCAGAGTCATGCGCCAAAATTACTATGAAGAAGAGCTAGACGAAAAATGAGTTTGACTAGAAGAATTGACAGTTAAAATTATACCTTTACCGACGAATAATTTGTTTTTGTTTTGGAAATACGGTCAAAATCAAACTTGTTATTTGTAATAACGTATTTATTACATGTAAGTGGCTGTATAACGGTGACGTTTCGAGGACGCTTATCTTCATCTTCAGGTCTGTAATTATACTTGAAAAAATTTAATAATTTTTATTTAGAGACCGTTGTTCAGATGGACTTAGTCGTGCGAAAAATGTAAATAGAAAATAAGAAGGGACCAAGGATGGAACCCGGGCCGCCTGCGTGAACGGGTTCAAACCAATTCAAAAATAAAATTATTTATGTTAACTACCTGAAGACGATCAGTCAAGTCTTTATTATGCATAAGTTCAATGGCAGACCAGAAACGCGCAGAATACAAACTAATAAATTGTGAGTATTGGTGTCAAAAGCTCTACTGAAGTCTTTGATTAGGTATGTCTCGATGGCTCTTTTAACTACTCTTTATTTAAAATGGGTCTACTGAGCATTGATAGGGAGTTGATTGGGCTACTTTACTTGTCTCATTCGTCACTCTCCGTTACGCAATAGATTTTGTACTGGTGTGCTCCCGAGGTTCTCTGTCATGGCCTGGGACATTTTATCCTGTATATGAGCGACACCCCTACATCAATTAAAATTATCTGTGTAGACGATGTGACTGACACAAACGACGCTGTCATATGTTGCAAACTCGATGAAAGCTATAAATAGGCTCGGATGTGCCGCCTAAATTAGCAAATCATTGATGTAGTTTTATTACCAGTAAGAGAGGACCGAAGTATGACACCATTCTATCTTACTTAATAATTTTGCAGGTGTAGATAAAAATGTAAGTTATTGATAGATGATGAAACCAGACAGATTGCATGACAAAAACAGCAGTACTACTCTTGGAATGTCCTAACCTGTTGTTGGCTTTGTTTGTCAATATTGCACCCTCAATACTGTATATCACTCTCATTTTCAACCCAAAGTTTAAAATATCTTTTGATTACCCCCACAACGCTAGCGGTAGCTGGCACTTTATATGTAAACACAATTACCACAAGCCCGATTCGCACTCATCTCCACTCCACTTTGTCGCGTCGCTTCTTCAAACGTCTCCATACTCTTTCGGCAGCTGGTTGCACTCTGTCATCTCTCAACCTATCATATACACAGAGCGAGTGCGATGCCGCCGCCTCTAATTGTAACATAATATGAATGTGTGGAAATCCATACCCGATACTCTAGTCGAGAGTTAAAAGCATCTGCCGTCGTCCCCCCATGGGGTCCGACCGTGCTTTTAGTCCCCAATCATATATCCCAACACACTTATTACGAGCGGTAAAAGCTCCTCTTTTATCAAATATGAATGACTCAATATGACCAAGGGCGCTTTGGACTTGTAAATTCTCCTGCTTTACTCCTCGTACATTTCAAGAGATCTATTCGAGGCCAGAGGGAAAGACGAGAGGGACGTGTCGACGCGCCACCATAGCTTGTTTGTCCATCAACGCCATCTATGTTATGAAATTCATGACGGAGGGGAGATGCGAGCTGCATCCATCTAATTTGTCGTAGATCGTCGCTGGTAATGGGATCTGGAAGTTGTACAAGGATGGTGTATTTTAGTTGATGAGAGGAGGAGAACATCAATGAGGGGTCATAAAGATGTCGTATTTCCGGAAAGAAATTGGAGGGTGATTATAGTCTTTTTGTAACAGTAAGTAAATTGCTGCGAAAGAAAATGTGTAAGTATGTGTAACTTCTTAAAGAAAATCGATGTTTTTGTGTCTTAGGAAATCGTAGCAATTTTTCTTCTGTTTTCCTTGACAAAATTATTCTTGTCGTTTCGATAATCCAGATTCATTCTCGCATTGTCAACTATACATGGAAAGCTCTATCTGTGAGATATAACTCGTCACAACACTCCATTTCGATTCGAACATCAATCAGAATTGATTCCGATCGTGAATATAGTAAAACTCGAACGTCCAATAAACTGCGGTATAAAATGAAATGTCAACCGTCGATACGTCAATAAATGAACGCACTCTAACTGCACGTCTAGCATATATTGACTCGTAAAAGAAGTGAAATACATACTTTATGGTATGAAATTTATACTTTTAACCGTGATCACATTTTTAGATATGTCCGTTATTTACTTACGCTTATGCAAGAAGAAGATGCGGTCATCGGAATGATCGTAAAAGATGTCAAAATATAGTATATTCCAAATATCGTAAACGCCCATGTAGTGCTTTTTAAATTTATTGCAAAGCTATCAGAATACGACCAAAACCAATAATATTCAAAGGTAGAATTATATTTTATTACTGCTGAAATAAGGTCAAAGTTTCGGATTAAAAAGGAGAAAGGTCAATTAAACCATTAACCACTATCATGTGATCATTAACTTCTACATTAACATCTAACATAGACTTAACTTAATACTTCTCTATGGAGGAAGTAGCAAATATTTAACTACCACAACCATAACGTTCGCTATACAATAATGCTGGGTGAGTGTCGCATACGTTTTCATTGTACCTACATGTTACATAATTTTCTACCTTTTTTATGGTTTCCTCTCGGGCATAAATAGCACCTTCCTTATTTCTTCATTTAACTATGTGACGGCAAACTTGAAGGAGTGACTTCAATCATAATAGCTGGTATATTGATATACCAGTTGTCTATTGTAATGTTCCTATTTGAACTTTTGATAGGTGCAACAAGTCTCTTCCCTACCTCAGCAAAAGAATTCTTCTCTGCATATGCAATATCTGACTAGAATGATTCTAATCAAGCTTTTGTTTGTTAGATCTCCATCCCTATTTTTTCTATAATAGCTATTTATGCAACAAGTACATAGAGTAGTGCTTTTTTGACCGAGTCGAATATAATAAAGACGAGGCCAAGAAAGTACATTTATGTATAAGTTATATAATATGTACATAATTTTATGTTTGTACAATAAATAATTAAAATGATTACTCCTCTTACAGATCGTAAGGTAATGATTAGCAGCTGGGTATATTGACAGTATTTTGTTATTTTTATAAACGTCAAGTGACTTATTAAAAATGTCAGAGTCTCAATCGCAAAATGAATGCAGAAAAAGAAGTTATAAAAATAAATAGCTGCAAATGCCAGAGATTAACTTTTACTTAATAAAACTAAGTATCAGTACGAAACCATTTATGCGCAAATGGTATACATCAAAAAATATAGTAAAGTTTTGTGCTGATTTTGACATTTATTTGACACTCTCATAAGAGTCCATTTTTTACGTACTAGTACTTTAAAGTGGCTCTTTATGGACGGTAAAGTAGCTCATACAGTAGGCAACTATGATGCAGTCGAATATAAACTAATTTTTGGTAAAAGTTTCCTCAACTTTGCTTGAACTAGTTACAGTCTGTCGTACATTTTTTATAGAGTTCGCGTCTGTACATACATTGAGATAGCCAATCCATGGTTACGGCATCATTTTCATGTTGCAACTTATCCTCTACCGCTCTCCAAGCTCTATTTGTGCTTGCAAACCTTTTTTTTTACCAATCTCAATTTTATACAGTTTAACCATCATTGTGGCGTTTAAATTAAAGATCCATAAACTGCTAAAACTACGCAAATTAGAGCATCCGCACACATGAAACTTTAAAGGATGTGTTAGTGTCCGTTGCGTTGTAGGATTTCTTAATAATTTTCTTATTAGAAACCCATATCCAGAATGCGGATTTGTTAGTAAAAACATCATTGATCCAATCGTTATCTTTATTCACACACATCAAAACTAAACGCTTTTCCAGTTGTTTTTGTATTAATAATAGTTTGTGTGTTAATAAAGGTTAATTAAAATCTGATTGACTTACCATTCGCTGTTGGGGGCAAAGTGATTAACAGCGCAGCATTATAAAAGGCAGTATGATGCTGTCACCGAGCCATTTAAAACACAATTATACACACACAAAAACTACACAGCGAGAGTTGCACCCACCACACATTTAAAAAAGCACAGTACTACCTGATATTTTGTTGAACTAGTCGTTTTTGCATAGCGATTAGGCTTATATTGGTTCCGTTTTTGCGGAAAAGAAATTGCGTCGTTCTTCGGGATCTCAATATTAGGCAGATAATCGGCGATAATTATTAGTTTGTTTATACTGTTCCACCCATTTTCGAATGAAGCCATTTTATTTGTGGACTTGTGGTACCTTACTGCAGCTGTATATGTCATTTTCGGGCTTTTGGGTTGGAGACATACGAAAACATGGTCATCCACGGAACTGGTTCGTTAGAAGATTTTGATGTTCTTGAAATTCAACATTTCTGAAAACTTGTAATTATAACTGATATCATCTGAACCAATCAGCAAAATTATTTGCGCCATTGTAACACTTCCGGTTTACCGGAAGTTGACGTCAACTTTCTTAATTTAAACAGCATGGTATATTTTTTATGAGTTTTTTGTATCGGGCATACAATTCTACATCGAAACTTACTAAGACACCCTATATCAAAAATCAGCTGTTTTTGAGTTATTCAATTTTTTTCAATTACAACATTATGTTCAAAATTCTGTATTTCTGAAGGTATTGCAGAAAAAAATCTCATATTTGGCATGTTATCAGCCGAAATAATATACATCAAATGTGCGTCCTAAAATTTATCATAATTTATACAGGGTCGTCCAAAATTAACGTTTATTTAAACCAACTTTACGTCTATGGAAGTCACTTTTTTTTTATGGAACAGCTTATATATTATTGCATTTTTGAATACACTTTATAATTCTCTATTATTGATTATTAGACATATTGGCTTCGATCTTTTACAGTTTTCGAGTTATTAGACATTTCCTGATGAAAGTCAATGAATTTAAAATCTCAGTAATCTTTGAATGTCCAAATAATTGATATTGTATTTGTACTATAAATACACATAGGTGATATCTGTGAAGCAAAATGGCATTCATGAAGACCGTAGTAGAACTGTGAGTAGCTCATGTCGAGTATATGACGACAGATATCCACATTTTTGCAAAATGACAAAAAATATCAATACAAGAAGCCAAAGAAGAATGTTAAACAAGAAAGCTTTGGAAAAGAATAAATTGATCTAATCATATTGAATTTTGTCTTTTGCAACGCTAGTTTGTTTAATTTTTTTGTTAGAGTTTTTGTAATGATATTGTTTTAGATCACTTTGCAAAAATTTGGATATCTGTCGTCAAATACTGTACATATCTTATTCATAATCCTATTACATTCTCTATAAATGGAAAATAAATCTAAAATGTCGTTTCTTTTCTGTAATGTATTTCATTTTTTATTTTACTTGACAGATATAATCTATGTATATTTATAGCACAAATGTATTAAAAAGGCGTATTTTTCAGACTTTCATCAGGAAATCTCTAATAACTCGAAAACCGTAAAAGATAGAAGCTAATATGTCTAATAATCAATGATAGATAATAATTAAGTGTATTCAAAAATGTAATAATATATATAGGTGTTCCGTTAAAAAAAGTGACTTTCTTCGATGTGAACTTGGTTAAAATGAACGATAATTTTGGACGACCCTGTATAAATTATGATAATTTTAGGACGTAAATTTGATGTATGCTACTTCGGCTAATAACATGCCAAATATGAGATTTTTATCTGCAATGCCTTCAGAAATACAAAATTTTGAACATAACATTGCAATTGCAGATTTTTGACATAGGGTGTCTTAGTAAGTTTTGATGAGTCCAGATGATATCAGTTATATATAAGTTTTCAGAAATGTTGAATTTCAAGAACATCAAAAAGTTCTAACGAACCAGTTCCCTGAATGATCCCGTATATCTCACAAGTTGTACTAAACTTAATAACACAAAGATTGTGTTTGTTATGGTAACGATAAGTCGTGATTGCCAGGATAGATTTCTTCCGCGTCATTCAACATGACTCTCTAGTCACAGACAGACTATAATT
The DNA here is from genome assembly GCA_023690525.1 of Holotrichia oblita. Lineage (NCBI taxonomy): Eukaryota > Metazoa > Arthropoda > Insecta > Coleoptera > Scarabaeidae > Holotrichia > Holotrichia oblita. Next base: position 45,995,652 of record CM043015.1, on the reverse strand, counting down.
CGAAGTCGAACATGGCCCCTTAGCATTTTTCGTTTTTAATTTTTTCTGCTAGTTCTTTTTGGCTACGCGATTCATAGATCATACTCTATGATATGCTCTCTAAAAAGTTTTTGAGGTTAGATTACAGTATTATTGTTTAAACAAATAGTTATCGAACAGAAACGCTTAACGTTAGTAAGCTGCATTGGGACAAAAAGAATTACTTAACTAGTCGCGTAGGACACAAAGATGATCTTTCATTGTTTGAAAAAGAACAACCGACATTATTTAAAACGCTCAACTATTCTTTGCATACTAACAAGAAATTACATAAATGCGCACACGATTGGAGGATGACATACCAAAGATACATAAGCTCCAAAATTCACTTCAACCACTTGCACCCCACGTGACTAATTATTGATAAAAAACCGGTATGATGACGTCATGTTCAAATTTAGCAAATTTAAAGTAACATTACCATCTCCAACTGTTACGTGGTAGGTAGACTTAACAAAAATCTATATTCGTAAACCTATTACACCAGCGTAGCTAGTTCGAATCTTATTTTCAAGGGCGCCATTATACAGGTTGGACAACCCAGATACTAGGCGTTGTAAATAGCATTACATGCAATGGTGATATACATGTATGCGTTAGAATGACGGAGATGGTGTCGAATTATTGCTGAATTACTATTGGAGAATAGAAAACAAGATATTTCAAAATAGTGCTTTATGTTCAAATATAACATTACCAATTCAACAATATTAAATTTTAGATATCGCAAATTTGCTTTCTAGGATTGACTTCTTCTAGCAAAAATATTTACCCAATTTTAAGCAAATAGCAAATCAAGTTTATAGAGAAATAGGAAATTGTGCTTTCTACCGAAATAAAAATTCTATACTTTGGATAAGCTGCGAACGTGCAAATAGTGCAACGATAAACTCCTTTTGAGAATCCTAGGCGTCCTAGGTTTATTAGTTTTATAGATTTAGCGTGAGCACGTACTGCATCAGGATATGAAAATATCAAATATGAATTCGCAAACGTGATTTACTTATCTGGTGGTACTCTCCAAACAAACACGCTTTACGACATCCTCTGAAAGCCGGTAAAGAGAAGCTGGAATAAATTACGACGAATTTTATTTTATATCATTGATGAATCTATTATATAGCATGAAACGAAAATATTTCGAAATTAAATTTATATCGATATAGACGTAGACTGGGCGCCCAACAGTCCTACAATAATTATAAATCGTTATTGTCGAAATTCTCAAATTTAATTTAATAAAGATCTAATAGCATCAAAATATTTACTAACTAGATATCTCTCGTAAAAAGATTTCGCATTGCCTAGACATGAATCCCGTCCACAATTGTGAATTTTCCTCTCACTGAATATTTTCCGATATCTAGGGCATATCTTCTTCGTTTAGATTTATTTTCGTTTGATCTCGTCCCGAAGTATTCTCCGGTATATATGTATGTACAATAAAATCTTGGAAAATACAAATTCTTAGGAATACATGAACAAAAGGAGAGAACCGGATAGAGGATTAAAATCTAAAATTAAACGTACAAAATCCAAAAATACGGAGGGTTTATTTTTGCGTGTAATTTGTACAAATTTGCATTTTTATCTTGGTATTTTTTTTTCCTTTCTTTGTCCTCTATGTACGTACCTTTGGCAGACCCTTCATTATTTCATCGCCGAAAAAATATTTCGCAATTAAATTACGTTCATTAGTTGTATCGAGTCGTGTTATACAAAAGCGAAGGTCCTACTCGATCTCAGCTACAACCGCAAATTAAATAAGAAAAATCCTTGGCAAGCGAATGAGATCAAAAAATAAATCCGGATGGACGGCCTCTCGGTTTAAATATTTATCGTAACTGATTAGGTGGAAGTGAGTTGTTTGTGTTTTTCTTTTTCGCTTCCGTTCTATTCGTTCTTTGCGTGAAACGAGCATTGCTTTCCTCTGATTGGGTCGAATTACGTTAATTATACTTCAAAGGTGCTAGAAGTCCAGGCAGGTTATGTGATAATTAAAAATATTTTGTACTGTATTATAACTTTGGCATTGGATCGTTAGATTTTCTTTGAAATTTAAAATTTTATTTTAATGCTATCCAAACAGTTGCAAATGAAGATTTACATTATAGGGGGCATATCAAGGCCCCATTTCCACCCAGTAATGGCAATGACGCAATGTAATAATAGTATGATTATACATATACATATATAGACGGAATAATTATTCAAGCGATTGCCAAAATTAAAAGGAAATGCAAATGAAGCAAGCAAAATTAACGCTAAAGAGAAAATAAATATATTGCTATAAACTTTTTGCAAGAAAGGAATTATTAAACGTGCGTAAATAGCTTCAGCTTTGTTCCAGGAAGAATTCTGAATAATTTTCCGCACGTGGCATTTTAATGAAAAAGTCTGCTGAAAAATTTATTATGGAATGGTGTAAAAAATCTTTAAAAGACAGAACGCTTGATTAATTTTTCAGGTTTCGAAGAAAATTTATCTAGAATGTTTAAATAGTATACAAAGTTATGTAAAAGACCTAATTATTTTTTAAACCGTGTGAACTTTTGCAATTTGAATCAGGTATAAAAAATAATGAATATTCTTCAAAAGATTGAACTTTTACATTTAAGAATGTAACACAACATTATTCAAATGACTGTCATGGCTGGCCCTACAATACGCCATCCGATCAACCCACTTATGAAGTACTTTTTTGATTGTTTGGGCGTGAATAAATGGCAACTTCGATTTCGTGTTTCAAAGCTCCAATCGTCTCTGGAGTGTTAGCGTAACATTTATCCATAACGGCTCCCCACAAAAAATAGTCCAAGGGGCACACATCACAGTTGACATCAGAATTTCGCCTGATCCTTAAATCTTCGAAAACAGTACCCAAACCTGTCGAAACCAAACGTCGTCTTCTTCAATTTCTGGAAACAAAAATTCGTTGATCATGGCACAACACTCTCTCTATTCACTCTATTGACTATAACGGGAGCTCCTTGTTGAATTTCGAAAAAATGGCCCAATGATGCCACCGTGTCAAAATCTGCACCAAACAGTCACTCCTTTTGGATGCATCGACTTCCCAATGATAGTACATATTTGGATTTTCTGTATCCCAAATGCGATAATTGTGCTTATTAACATAGCCTCCGATGTGGAAATGGGTTTCATCTAAAAAGATGATTTTTCGGTAAAAATGCTTTATTTAGATGTTACATTTAAATAACCTTCTATGCATTTTTATTTATAGAATTTGAGTTCTAGTTAACGGATTTCTCGTAAAATTTCTTCTCTATAGAGCCAAGCGCTTCTAGTCAGTTTTTTTCAGGCGTGTCTGTATAAGCTCAGGTGTGGCCTTAGAGTTGCTGGAGTATTAGTAACCTCAAAAGTCCAAGGTGGGCTATGAACAATCTATGTACAGGGTCATTCCGTATATTTAGACAACGCCTACTATGTTTATTATATGAAGTGGAAAAAATATTTAAATACAAATGTTGTAGGGTTTATCTTATATCGCCACAAAATGTTTTCAAATATAATACAGGGATATCGGATAGTTAATAAAAAACACCAACATTATAAATAGTTAATGAAACATCCTGTATATTAAAAGAAAAGTTAATAGGTACTTACACAGTTTTTTTCTGAATTCAAAAATATATGGTATGTTGGACTTTTGGTGTAGCTGTTTTCGAAATATTTGCGTTTTTAACACGTGCTGATATTGTTTAACGAAATCGCAGTAGCCATGAATAATAATAAATGTATTAAACGTCATTATTGATTGTTTTTATATGGCTGTCAAATTATTTCATTAAAATGGGTTACACAGAAGAAAAAAAAATTAGAAATATCTCACCTATATTACAAAAATAACAATAATGTTGCTCCAGCGCAAGCAGAGTATCGGCGTATTCATCCCAAAATGCCGGTTCATGCTAGGTTCACTTTCTATTATACCGACAGGAGCTTCAGGGAGCGCAAAACAGGTCATAGAAGAAGGAGAGGAACTACACATTTTAGTATATTTTCAAGGTAGAAAACGAATCAATCATTTTGTAGTCATCGATCTGTTATTACTTATTTTTAGAAAATTCAAAGTTGTCTATCGCCGATGCTAGCAGACACTGGAAAATCTACAAAAAAGATTCATACTGCTTTACAGAAATATCACCCATATAAAATGTTGTCGCTACAAAAATTGACAGATAATCATAAAATTATTAGCGTAGAATACTGTAATAATTATATGTTATTTATAAAAATTGAAATGCAAAATATTTCGAAAACGGTTACACCAAACGGTTACACCAAAGCCAAAGTCAAGTCATTCAAAAAATATATGGTATATATTTTTTTGAATTCAGAAAAAAATGTGTATTAATTTATTGAAAGATTTGTTTCCATCTACACATTGAACTGCAATCTTGGGATGTTTTTAAAAAAATATATAAGCGGCAACTCATGTAGTGGGATTCATCATCATCATCATCATCATTATCATCGAGCCTTACAATCCTTCGGATTATGGCTAACATACAAATTCGTTAAATTTTGGGATGGATTAATCCCCGATTTCTACACTTTATATCTATTATGAGGGTTTCCGGATTTTGACCGCGTCATAGTAAAGTAAACATGTACAATACAAAATAAAATGTATTGTCACAAACAGAACACAAAAGTGTGAAACGCATACATCCCTCTGCCGGAGATTTGGTAAAACTACATCAGCATGTTAGAATGAAGCAGGTAAACCTAATTCAAAGCAACTGGATTGACGATAGCCACACGTCGTAATACACAGTGCATAAAGGAAACGTTTGTAGCTCTATCCTGACACACAGATACGTGTTTCGAACTTATTTGTTCTCATCGGTGTGTGATACAAAAGTATGAACTGACAAACGAATTCCCACATACCCGTTATATCTAGAAATTACTCGACAGAAATTCAGAAGATGAACTCCATGACCTCTATCGGGCGATAACCAGACTCAACAGGGCAGATCACCGACGCCGCACTGCAAGCGATACAGAGATCACGTGTGCAAGCGCTATCGTCCTCTATCGGATAACCCGAAAAGTGTAAGCACAAACAGAACACAAAAGTGTGAAACGCATACATCCCTCTGCCGGAGATTTGGTAAAACTACATCAGTATGTTACAATGAAGCAGGTAAACCTAATTCAAAGCAACTGGGAATTCGTTTGTCAATTCACACACTGATGAGAACAAATAAGTTCGAAATACGTGTGTGTGTCTCAAGATAGAACTACAAACGTTTCCTTTATGCACTGTGTGTTACGACGTGTGGCTATCGTCAATCCAGTTGCTTTGAATTAGGTTTACCTGCTTCATTGTAACATGCTGATGTAAAATGTATTGTATTTTTCATTGTCATTTTTGTTTTATTTTTATTTTGTATTGTATATATGTACTTTACTATGACGCGGTCAAAACTCGGAAGCTCTCATAACAGAGACTCAGACCGTAGAAGCCTTCGATATCATTTAACTTTATATCCACTACATTTTGTTATCTGTTTTTGCCAATTCTGCTATTTCTTTCGTTTTTCTTTTGTCCCGGCACTTCTCCTTCCAATTCGCTATTCCCAATGCTCGGGCGCCCTTCTCAATCTCTTCCCTCCATGTCCTTCTTGGCCTGCCCTTCTTTCTAGGCCAAAGTGAAACCCATTGTGTGATCCTTCTAACCATTTCCGTTGGTCCTCTCCTCATTATGTGTCCAGCCCATTTCAGTTCTTATTGTCTTTTGTTGTTTAGTTTGGTTGCTAGGTAACTTATAAACATTTACCCATTAAATAAGTACGGTTAATGATAAATCTTAAAATGTTTTGAATTTTAACTTTAGTGTCTTACTTCTCCCACCATTTCTGCGTTGTTTCACAAAAACTACTACCTATTGATAAGTGTAAGCATAAATTGCGTTAAAAGCAAACATGAATGAACGAAATAGACGTCGGCATTTGCATCCTGACGAAATGAATAGGGCAGTTGGAATGCTGAAAGTTGAAGTAAGACAAGTTGACGTAGCGGAGCGGCTAGATACAACACAGAGCGTAATTAGCCGACTATGGCGACGTTACAGAGATATAGGTAATCCCAGGGAACAACATCTTGGAAGAAGACGCGCCACCACTGCTATTCAGGACCGGTACATCACTCTTCAGGCTCGCCGACAGAGTTCACTAACTGCTACTGAGTTAAAATCGCGTCTCCAGGCAGTGCATAAGGTGCGAGTCCACAGCCAAACCATTAGGCGTCGTTTAAGAGAAGTCAATCTTCACTCCAGACGCCCCATTAGGGTTCCACCATTAACCAGGGGAAATCGAGGACATCGAGTAAACTGGGCTCGAGAACACTTAAACTGGACTCGAGAACAATGGTCGACTATACTTTGTTCTGACGAGTCGCGATTTGGATTAAGAGTCTGGCGTCAGCCTGGTAATGCAGCAAGGCTACAGCATGCCCAAGCAGTGCACAGCTACCGTGGTGATACTGTAATGATATGGCCGGGAATTATGCTGGGTAGGAAAACTGATCTCGTTTTTCTAGATCAATTCTTAAATCCTGAGCAATATATTCAGAATATTCTTGAACCTGTTGTTCAGCCATTTGCAGAAGCGTTGGGCCGAAATTTAAGCCTTATGCCATGACAATGCACGACCACATGTGGCAAAAGTTGTTACCGATTGGCTCAATGAAGCAAGAATTGAGGTTTTGCCATGGGCAGCTCAATCCCCAGACCTCAATCCCATTGAGCATGCATGGGATATGCTTCAGAGAAGATGCGTGCCACATATGGACGCTATACAAAACCGACGGCAACTCCAAGAACTTCTTTCACAACAGTGGAATCTTCTTCCACAAGAAGACTTGGACAATCTTATTCTGTCTATGTCAAGAAGATGTAGGGCGGTTTTAAACTCCAGAGGATGTCCCACTGTTTATTAATTCCTTAATCTTCAAATTCATAGCTTATTTTACATTTAACTTTCAAGACAAAAATGGGTAAAAGGATGCACTAAATTATTTTTTTAAGCAAGTAAGATACATCCTTAGATTATGTTGATGTCTGTATGTCTTACTATATTTTCGTTTTCCAATTGCTGCTGTATTTCTTTATTTCTCTTTGTTCTCTTTACTCCTTCTTTTGTTGTGCCTGGGCCTAATATTATTCTTAGTATTTTTCGTTCAATTATTTTCAAGTTTTCCTCTTCCCTTTTGTTCAACACTGCTGTTTCCAAAGAGTACGTAATGACAGGTCTTATTAAAATTTTATACATTTTTATTTTGTTTGCGTTACTGATGTTTTTGCTTTTCAATAACATTTTATTTCTACCCAATGCTTGGTAACCTTTTTGGATGTTTTCTTTTATTCTATGTTTATATGTTTGTCCTAATGATACTCCCAGGTAGTTGAACCTTCTCAAATTTATACGATTGTGTTCTTAGGTGGTTCATATTTTCTTCTATTTAATTTCCAATTTTCATATATTTTGTCTTTTTTTCATTAATCTCTAATCCGTCTTTCCCTGCATCGTTTTCTAATCTATTAATTGGGTTTATTAACTCTTTCTGGCTCTTTGCTATTATCGTTACATCATCGGCGTATGCTACTATTTGTACTTCATCTGCCCTTCTATAAATTTGATAATTTTTTTTGGCATTTTTAGATTTCTTAGCTCTTCCATTATATTACCCCTTTTTAATGAATCGAATGCTCTTTTAAAATCTATAAATATTATATGTATTTCTCTATTACGTTCCCGTGTTTTCTCTATCACTTGATCCAACGTGTGAATTGCATTTATAGTTCTAAACCGTTCTGATAGCCTCCCAATACACTTTCGGCATACAATTTTAATTTTTATTTATGATATTTGCTAAAATTTTGTACGTTATATTTAACAGCGTTATGTGGGATTAGTGTGGAAAATACGGAAATTTAAGCGTGACATTTTTTTCATTCTGTATTTCAACACTAAAACCAATTTAGTTCCCTTGATTTCGTATAGATTTTTTCCTTGGATTTTAAGAGTGTTAAGAAAATAAGAAAACTTCATAAGCAATTAAAGAACAATACAGTCTAGTATAGGATTGAACGAAATACAAGTTAAAACATGTTTGTTAGAGAAGAATTAAAAGAGTCATTATTTTTTGTAGTAATATAGTTAACAAAACTATATACATATGTCTCGAATTTTAGATAGGCAAATGATGGTTAAATTGCAAACTAGTATGGTTCAGGCGACCAAATACTCGAGTATTCTATTATGAATGTTTATTTCTAATCCCTTTCACGCTATCGAGCAAATTTACGCTCACTAATTATCGTCATCATGGTTATTCGACCCTCGGACGTGATAATGTGGTATCGTAAAATCGATAGTATAGTACGATACGTGCGACAAGCAAGGTGGTGGCGAACAAGCTCACGATCCATTCAAAGTATCATCGCCCTGCTTTTTCAGCGACATACTATCCCTTTACGTTTAGTCCTTCGGCGTACGTGAATGATACTTTCACCCCAATCCTTCTCTTTAATAACGCCAGAATTCCAAACAAGATATCAAGTGAGTTATTATGGAAGATTTAAACCGATTTCGCATCTGTAAGGAACCTTCTACTACTGACGACGTAGGAAGCTGCTTTAACGTAGGCGTAACTGGCGGTGAGAACTGACACGTGGCAAGTTTGACATGTGATGCTCTCATCGAACCCGGGCTCTGAAAATCCTTTGTACTGCCGGCATCTCAATAGGTGCGCACTATACACCATCTAGCATTCGGTTCCTTTCGAACGCGTGCATAACTAGCACCCAGTGATGTTGGAAATTGAGTAGGTCGAACACACACGTTCGCTCCCAATATAAATCTTGCAACATCTTCGACATAAATTATTAAGGTTTACGTTAGCGTTCATAATATTCCTGGAAAGGAATAATGGAATGTAAAGCTTTAGATGTGGAGAATATTTGATTGGCGGTTGATGTATGGCTTTATAAAACAATCCGAAACATAGCAAAAATGTGTTTACAATGTGTAGAAGCAGTTGTTTCTATAACTCTTTATTTAAAACAATGCCTTCAATTTAAATAGATTCCTCTCTCAAGTCAATACACTTTTACCATCTTACTAAAAGTTTCAAACCTTCAGTCACAATCTGCGTACAAAAGCATTTTTATTAACTCCTCATGATGATATGCATTTTTTGTTTAAGAATAATAATACAGATTCATTATGTAAACTAGTATCCCAATCAGTGCTACTGTCATTTGGTATTGTAAAACTTTCCTTACAACGCCGCTTCCAAATAAGTTCCTTCACTGGCTGTCTACGGGTATAGACATTTTTTTGCACTAGTTATCGAATTGCGTTAAATTTGAAGAGATGTGTACCAGACGTTCTTCTACATACCACCAAAATTTTTCAGGCCCTCCAATAGTATTCAAACTCTGCAACAATAGCGTTATCCATAGATTGGAGTTTATGCACCTAAATAAAGTTGTATCAAAACTTTTAGCTGATGCTATAGCAGGATATCTCAAGTGTTATTTGGTATCATCCAAAATAACGTGGACACAGAGATAGAACAGGCGCCGAAATGTTTTAATACATGTAAAGTTAAATTGATCGTATCATGCTGCCGAAGCGTGTTTATCATGTTGGAGATTATCAGATTGGCGCCAAGATGGCGGGGCACATGATTAGATATGTGGGCAGTGACACTGCTGCCTTTTGTCACCGCGACCTACATGGATCTTTTATAAAAATGATGATCTTCACGGTGTTTCTCCGGCCAATACTCACTTATGGTGCCCTTACCTGGTCCAGCGCTTGTAAGTCGCAGATCAAAAGACTCGATACTCTGCAGAACAAGGCGTTGCGCATCATTGTCGCAGCGCCCTGGTTCATGACCAACCTACAGATCCATAGGGATCTAGGAGTTCCAACTCTGAGTGATCATGCGCTGGCGCTGGCCAGAAAAACCCTGGAAAGGGTTGCTCGGTCGGAGAACCCGTTGGTCCGGCATCTAGGGGAGCTGGATCCTGACAGGCCGCCACCTCGTGTGGAGACGAGGCGGATCCTACAGCCGTTGGATTGACCCGCCTCCATGAAAGGGCCACCTAAATGAAGACCTCTGCAGCAAAGATAGCAAACTCTCCGTGGCTTGAAAACGGGCCACAATAAAAAAAGAGACAAAAAGGTTCTAGGGGCAAATTGTCCAACCTTGGAAAAACGAAGATCTCAGCGGATCTTTTATAACATTCGGGCCACATGATGGGTGAAAGGTTATCATGGCGCGTGTTTATCATGAAAGAGTTCAAAGGTTATCATGTTGCCTTGATGATGCAAGGTTGTTTGTAATTGTTATCAGCGAATTAAGTTGGGGGATGTTATAAATAGTGTGCTATTTGGTGCATTTTCTGCTTTCGAAATGTGGCGGTGCTATATGAACTACATCAATTCTCATAATTTAAAGTCAACATTTCAAAGCTTCTGATTATCTGCACCCAATATCTTAATTAATAAACATAAAAACATAAATATAACGTTCATCTTTCTTAGAATAATTATCTTAAGAATTGAAATTGGAAATGAAGCTTTTCCTCTAAAATGTTTATTATCTACAGCATGTCAATTAACAACTCTTAAAGAATAAAACGGGTGATTGAACATACAAAAGTGTGAAAAAAACTCATCAACTTAAAGAAGCAATGACCTTACATAACTGTTTTTTTGTCAACTAATCTTGAACTGCATTTAATTTATGATTCAAAGTTGGTACATGGTTAACAAATGGTGAAAGCTTTTACTTTCTATGTTTATTAGTCAGGAACTCTCGCATACAAGATTGGAGAGGGGTCAGGGGCTCTACACATTCTTCAATGTGTGGAAGCTCCGTTACTTTTTTTTTCATGCTTTTGTACATACAATCACCCCTTTCATTCTTTAGGGGTTGTTATGTATGGTGTTGTTGTTGATGATGTTATTGATGTTGTCATTGGCGTAGGTGACGCCATTGATCCTCTAGCCACAGGCGAATGTTGTTATTGTTAATGATAATATTGTTGGTGTTATTGTTAATGATTACATTAATCTCCATGATGATAAACATGCAGTATCAAAGCGACATGATAATCTTTCACCCATGACGTGCCCCACCAACCCAATAACATTTCACTTGTTTGTTTATTTGTTTTATCACTGGACACGAGTCAATATTATTCCGTGCGTAAGGAATTTCTTTACATAAGCAGGTTAATTCCTTTAACTAGGTTTAGTAGCCTGTGTGGTAAATCCTTTTCCGTTAGTCCTGTCAGCCGGTTTCTTGCTCCCAAGAATGGCAGTCTCCGACGTTCCAATGCAACGCATTTAAAGATCATATGCTAGACTGTCTCCTCCTCCTCATTACATGGTCTACAAATAGGCTGATCTTTAAAAAAGCCAATTCTGTGAAGGTATTTCCTTAGACAACCGTATCCTATTAACAGACCCATTACTGTTCTAAGCTGTACTCGATTGAGAGCCGGCAAATCAGCTGCTAATTACCTTGATGGCTATCCCATCATCCGTTTGCTGTGTATCTGTTCCTCAACCTTTCACTTCCTTCATGATACACTCGCGCAATCATAACCTTTCACTCATCACGTGCCCAATGATCTTGGTGGCAACCTGAAAACCTCTGACTTACATCATTATAAACACGCGCTAGTGGCATCATCGCCGTCGTCATCACAGATCCCCCTCTCTCGCACCTGTTCACGCACCTGTCCACGATCTCCACCCCTCCCCTGACCAACTCGTGCGTGACGTCACACACCGATCCAAGAGAACACGTGCTCGCCGACAACCTGGGTGGTGGGGGAGTCCAGAACCGCCACTAAAACTACTACTAGTTCAATATATATTTTCTACTAAATTTTTTTGTTTCTTGAATGAATTTCTGAACAGTGATTTATAGCACACAGTGATATTTTACGTTTTTTGTAGTTACCACATAGATTAACCAGGCTGACACGTATTGAACTTACCTGCTCTCTGTAACACTATATGATGTTATTAATTGACTTTTTAATGTCGAATCTGTAGAAGTATTTGTATTACTTTGGATTTCATGTCTTTTTGTAACCTATTCAATGTCGATGACAAAAAATAGAAATGTTATGTATCTATTTGAAAAATACTTATAGTATAGTGTTTGAATGAGTACTTATCGTCCCTACCAATTAACTTGTTCATAGTAATGTAATTCAACATAAAAAGTTTAGGTCAATAAGTCTGTATTATTAAATCTTTGTTGGTCATCAGGAATCGTGCTGTCAAAAGTAACTTTGAACTACTCAACTGTCACATTATTTCATAAATTGTACACCTATGTAAAAAATTATAAGCAGACTTCAGACTAAAACCATTTGGTCATATAGAACCATTAGTACCAAGATGACAATTACATCTTATTGTTGCTTACTTTACTTTAGCCACTGCGCCATAATAGACTACATAGCGAAAAAGAACGTCGTTAGAGTTTTTTTTTGTCTCGTTTATTATTTATTATAAGCCACCGACGAAAATACAAACATAACAGAAAAGTTTCCAACACGCTTGATGGGGTGTCATTACCACAAGCCATTAAGCGCTGGATGGATCGTGCTTTTTTGCTTCTTCGGATTACATAAACATACTCTGGTGTTCGTGTACCGGTCGTGTAGAGGATATTTATTGGTAGGCGGCGTCGGAATAATAGATCATTGAGCGTATATTTACGAACGTAGTGGAGGGAAAGAAGAGTGAACCGAAAGAGCAACAAAAACCCAACCGATAACAGCTGAAAAGAAAAAGAAGGCGAGCAAGACAAAGGACGTAGGATTCGGCGGGGTATGGAACGCTGTACGGTAGGGGAAAATAAGTGGCTCCTTTCGAAAACGGTGAGAAGCCTTAAATAAAGAAACATTGCGGTGATGGTAACGTTCGGTCGCTTTGCTTTACGTTTGCCGTCCATTAACGTGGCGGCGTGGCGTAGCGTTCTCCGGTTCGGGAAAGATAACCGCCACACAGCTGGCAAACTGAGTGGAAATTAAGAGAAGGGAAACAAAATCAATTACCCGAATGTTGTAACAAAGTTGTTGGATATGGAAATCTTTGCGGTTTACCGCAGAATTTAAATATCAAAGGGGTTTTCCTATCGGATAGCGATTAGTGCGGTGTATAGTTTTCGCAGAGGGAAATTTCGGCTTGTATTGTGAAGTTCTATAACAGAATTTCGCTCGTATTCGAATGGTTTATAAGTGCTCAAAGTTAGTTTAATATCGATGATTTGATTCACCTCCTAAATGAAATTGGATCAAAACTTTTTCTATTAAGGTATACAGAAGGGCATGGACGCCCGAAATACCTTATAAAAAGGTGGAGATGGTGGTCGTTCATGCTTCTTTGGTCGTTTATTGTAAGTAAGAAATTACCTCAAAGTTTGACTCATCTGAATACACTACATTTTCCCAATCTTGCTCCGTAAAGAGTCGGTATCGTAGAGCTCACTGTAAGCGATTTCTTGTGTTGTTGTCCATGAGCAACAATTTTTTGCTGACTTTACAACCCGCTAGACCAACTTTTACAAATCTCCTTACGTAGTACGAATGGTAACGGGTTTTTTAGTTTCCTCCGGCAGAGCCGCAGCGAGTTTCTTCAGAAGTCGCTCGTTTTCTGCTTGACTTCGGTTTACTGAAGTGTGCCCAGGTCTCATTGAACCATCTGAGTGCAGATTGTACGGCACACGAGGAACACTTTACTAATTTGGGTATTTCTACCTGGTACCTCCTGTGTTCATGTAAAACTTTTTCAGACGTATTTCGGATGTGAGCTCACTGGTTTTTAACATTCTGAATAAAATAAAATCGTATTGTAGTAATAACTATAATCCCAGGATAATGCTTCTGCATACAAACAATGACAAAAGAAGACGTTTCAAAGGTTTTATTAAATTTTCAAGAACGAACATTCTTTACTGTGATATATAGCTGAGCGTAAATTTTCACGACCGTCGATCCATACCGTGAGGCCATATCACGAATGTGTCGTCCACGTAGCGGTACCAGCATTTCGGTTTTTTGTCACTAGAGCTGATGGCTTATTCTTCAAAGGTTTCCATAAAAATATTAGCGATGACTGGTGAGAGTGGTGATCCCATGGCTTCGCAGTCTTTCTGCTCGTAGAAATCTTCATTCCATAGAAAATAGGTAGTATTTGGTATGGACAATCTACACGCATTCAAGGAACATATCAACAGACAAGATGCCAACATCAACATTACGATGGAGTTAGAAGAGAATGGCTGCTTACCTTTTCTGGATGTATTGCTAAAACGCAACGACAGTGGAAAATTCGGACATGGAGTATACCGCAAGAAGACGCATACGGACCGATATCTACACGCAACCTCACATCATCATCCACAACAGAAAAGATCCTAGTCACTACACTACTACCTAGAGCGGAAATGATTAGTGATGCTACCAACAAAACCGAGGAAATTCAACATGTGAAAGATGCACTCCAGAAGAACGGCTATAAACCACAGGAGATTCAAAAGAAGAAACAGAAGGATGACTCAGAACTAAAGCCAGCAGGAGCAGCTGGAGTCACGGACAGGCTGAAGAAAACCTTGGAGAAGAAGAACGTCAATGTCAGGTTCAGCACAGTCAAGAAAATAAAAGAACTGCTTCCACCCAACAAAGACTCCATACCGAGACTACAAGCTAAAGGCATCTACGAACTTCAATGCCAATGCGGGAAATCGTATATTGGACAAACCGGGCGCAGTATACAGTGCAGAGTGAAAGAGCATCGCAGAGATGTCGAACAGGGAACTACTGGAAAATCTGCAGTAGCTGAACACTACCACACTGGAAGCAGTCACGTAATCGACTACAATGACGTGAAGATACTATCCAAAAGCAATCACTACTACCCACGGATAGTGAGAGAATCCCTGGAAATAATGAAGAATCCGAACAACTTCAACCGAACAGACGGATACAGATTGAGTAAGGTATGGTAGTTAGCGCTGGAGAGCCCGAAGCAGCAAGGACCAACGAGGACGCATCCAAGATCATCTAACACGAATCGAGGAGAAGCATCGGACACGGATCAGAGAACGATAACGGATACGGTTCAGCGGACTGGAACGGATACGCATCACTGGAGCGGAACAGGGACTGGGTATATAACGAGGAGCAGAAGACATCAACATCAGTCTTTAGAGAATTTCTGAAAAAGTTGACAGTATGATCAGCGAAATGTCAAGTTTGTTACAACAACCACGGCAATACCCGAAAGATACATCTTTATGGAACAGTGGCCTGAAAGCCTACATTCGATTACTTTGTTACTGTTGTACAAGGCTATTATATCACCATACCTTGACTTTTGTTCAACAGTATTATTGAGCATAAACAATGGCGAAATGCAAAAATTACAAAAGCTGCAAATAAGTCATTAAGAATTATATTAAAATGCAAAAAGTATACACCAATCAAGCTTATGCTCGAGGCGTTGAATCTGTTAAATATAAAACAATACATAGTCTACAAAACCATGATTTTTGTTTTTAAAATGAAAAACTGCATGTTAACATGTTAAGTGATAAAATAGCTGTTGTACAGGATATTCATGAACACAATACACAATAATAATGTAGATGTAAAAGACCTTTATATAGAACGATTTGGCAGGGTTCAGACACCGAGAAACGTTTTTGTAAATGGTTTCATATTGTTTAATGCATTGCCACAAAGTTGAAGATATTGTAATAACTTTAAAAACTTTAAGAGAAATGTGTTAGAATATGTTAAACAAAAATTTGAGTGATAGGTATATGTAATTTCGATGTTGTAGCAGCGTAAAATAGTTAATTAAGTAAAATGAAGGAATGTTATAATATGTAGTTGTAATAATAGCTTTGCTAATAAAATACTTACTTACTTAAAAAAACAATATACAGTGACCGGCAGAAAGTGCGCAGCATATGGGAAAATGGTTTACCTTTGAATATAGCGAAATTATGTTATGGCATCATATCTCGGCATGACTTGAGACCAAAATAGCACTCGCGATTTCTGCCGAAACTCTCATCGTATACGAGGGAAAGTCAAAAATACAAAATTACGCTAAGAGTAAAGTACCCCCATTTTTAACATTAGACTTTTCTTTATTTACCAATAGTTCTTTGGTTTTAAAAATTAAAGTAAAATATCGAGTTTCATTCACAATTTCAGTTTACCGTTTATTCTGTACTACCCTGTATAAGAAATTGAGCGCGCTCATACAATACGCAAATCTTACTCTCTGTAGACATCGTAACAGATAACCATAAATAATACGTCGCAAAAGTCAGCTACAAAAATAATATAGCTCTTGAAAATAAAAATTCAAGAATGTGAAATAATTTTGCTGCACATCATATTTTACGTTTTCAGAAGGCAAAAAAATTTATTTAACTGAAATTGTGTGATTCATTTTAACTTAATCATCTTTAAAATTGTAATATTTTTTCATAAAATTAGCAACACTTCTTTTTATTCGGGTTTTAATAATAAACGCTTGACGAGAAAGAACGACAAAAATAAAAAAGTTAGCCTCAGCATAATCCTCGACAGATGTGTTTTCGTACTGCATGTGTTTGATTTTAAAAAACATGAACTTAATTCAATAAATGCCATTTAGACATTTAGTTTTGCTATTAAAATGGAAGCGGAAAGGTTATCGGTACAAGAAAAGGTAGAAATAGTTCTAATTCGTGGTGAAAATTACTATAGCTATCGTTAAATAGCAAATATTTTTAACAATAGACACAATAAAAATATTCACGATTCTACTGCATGCCGTATTGTGAACAAATTTAAACAGACTGGTTCGGTGGAAAGTAATTACAAGCAACCCCATGAGAAAAGTGTATCTAATGAAGAAAATAGTTTAAATGTGTTATTATCAGTAAATGAAGTTCCTACTATGCCATTGTCTGAAAGAGAAGAAGTATTAGGTATTTCCGAAAAATCGATTAGAAGAATTCTTAAAAAAAAACAAGTACTTACCATATAAACCAAAATTCACCCATACTCTTCAACAAAGAGATCTAGAAGCTAGAATTGACTTTTGTTTCTGGTTCCAAGGCAAGAAGGAAGATAATCCCCATTTTGGAAGTCAAATATTATTTACTGACGAAGCAACCTTCACAAGCAACGGTGTAGTAAGTTCTCAAAATTGTAGGTGGTGGGCTAATCAAAATCCTAATTTTACAATTGAATGTAAAAGCCAATATTCGTTTAAAACAAACGTTTGGTGTGGTATATTGAATACTCAAATAGTTGGACCATATTTTTTCCGGCAAAATTTAAATGCAGGTAGATATTTACAATTCTTGCAGAATGAATTTAGCGAGCTCCTAGATGATATGCCTTTAAATCTACGAGCGAATATGTATTTTCAACAAGATGGTGCTGCGATCCATTCTACATTGCAAGTAAGAGAATGGCTTAGTCAACAATTTCCTCAAAAATGGATCGGACGGTTTTCAGAAAATCATTGGCCTGCAAGATCGCCTGACATTACCCCAATGTATTTCTTTCTCTGGGGTTACTTAAAGAACCAAGTATACAAACATCGACCATTTAGAAATCTGGACTATTTAGAAAATACGATTAGGCAGTGTGTCGTTCAAATTAATCCGGTTTTTTTTAAGAAACGTAGCACAAGAATTTAACAACAGGACAATGAAATGTATAGAGAATGGGGGAGCTCACGTAGAAAAATAATGTATTTGTAAATAAATATTTTTGTTTACGATTTTGTTAATGTATTTTGAGTTTTATTTCCTACTATTATGTATCTTTACTATTATTATTATTAAAACCTGATTAAAAAGAAGTGTTGCTAATTTTATGAAAAAATATTACAATTTGAAAGATGATTAAGTTAAAATGAATCTCACAATTTCAGTTAAATAACTTTTTTGCCTTCTGAAAACGTAAAATATGGTGTGCAGCAAAATTATTTCACATTCTTGAATTTTTATTTTCAAGAGCTATATTATTTTTGTAGCTGACTTTTGCGACGTATTATTTATGGTTATCTGTTACGATGTCTACAGAGAGTAAGATTTGCGTATTGTATGAGCGCGCTCAATTTCTTATACAGGGTAGTTCAGACTAAACGGTAAACTGAAACTTTTCATCAAAAGTGAATGAAACTCGATATTTTACTTTAATTTTTAAAACCAAAGAACTATTGGTAAATAAAGAAAAGTCTAATGTTAAAAATGGGGGTACTTTACTCTTAGCGTAATTTTGTATTTTTGACTTTCCCTCGTATACGATGAGAGTTTCGGCAGAAATCGCGAGTGCTATTTTGGTCTCAAGTCATGCCGAGATATGATGCCATAACATAATTTCGCTATATTCAAAGGTAAACCATTTTCCCATATGCTGCGCACTTTCTGCCGGTCACTGTATATATACAATGTATATATTTTCACGTAATAATTCATATTCAACCATATCCAACTATAAAATTTTGTTTTAAAATTCCGTTCGGTTTGTATAATACTTTTAATAAGTCATTCTCACCAATCACTCTGTATATTTGATTAAAATCGACTTACCTAAATTTTATCCATTCAAAATTATATGGATGATTAGTATTAATAATTAATAAATCCTATTAGTATAAACCTATCAACTTTGAATTTTATTCCCTTCCACGAAAATTAGCATTTCGGTTTAATCACGAAGCCGATTTTGCGGCCAATTTCGTGTGTAATTCACTTTACAATCTAATCTTTATGCAGTGGCAAGCCGTGGAATACGGTACGGCACAATTTCACCCAACTGCATCGCGTCAGATTACCAGCATTTAATTTTACGCGTCGCACCCAGAACAAATGACATTGAGAGCGTTTCGTGATAGCAAGCGAGTAGGACACGGCTTTCCAGCATGGTACCATGTGCACGTTATCGATATGCTAGCGTATAAGCCGAGTTGGGTTAGTGTGCCATTTGCACAAATAAAAGTTATTTCTCTACATATGTACTTAGGTGTTAGCCGGACAAATCTATTTTAAACCAGTTTAAACAAAGCAATTTAGATCTAACGTTCATAATGAATATGTATGCTAGCGGAATTTCTTGCAGCCAAAGTTTAAAGGAGGAAAATTGTTTTACATTGCTTTTAATAAATAGCAGATGTTGTCAATCTCATTACTTCGATACGTAGGGGAAGTACCTGCCGTATAAACATGTACACACAAGCAAAGTTTCTATAATTCAGATTTAGACAGACATCCTACTAAATCAAGCATTACCTACCAGTGTAAAAAACTCTCTAGACATCTTCAAACGTTTATTTATTATTAAATATATACATTATCAAAATATACATGTCAGTTAATAAAAAAACCGAAAGGAAAATTGCTAGCTGAGGAGGAAGAAATAAAAATATTTTTTTTATAAAGAAATATGGTTTTCAAACAGATCTATAGCTAAGAAAATAGGACGATCCGATTATCTAATCAACAATTTTATAAAGTTGGGTAATTCCTACAGCAACTAACTCGACAGAAGCGCTTATCAACGCCTTGGTTAACCTTTTCGGGTAATGTAACCGCGCAACAAATGAAATGCATTTTCGGTGGTTAAAGCAAAACTACCTTTAAAAGAGATAGATAAACAGGCAAGACTGAAATTTGCGCGAGATTATATGAGATTTTGAGGAAGAACGTCACATTTTCTGACAAGAAAAAAATTTAAGTTGGAGTGATGGTTTCAAATATTATTTGCACGGAGCGGGGTGCAAAAACACTAAAGTTGCGTTAAGCCGAGTTGCAATATGATGGTTTGAGCGGCTTTTACCAATAACAATAAACTGATGCAAGACTGTTTCAGCGAGACAATACAGCTATCCATAATTCCAGACAAACAAAGGAGTGGTTTCAGCAAAAGCAATTTATTTCATTACAATGCCCTGCTCGCTCGTCCGATCTGAACCCATCGAAAATCTTGGCGAGGGAGGTATATGCCAATAATAAACAATAGGATACGAATCTGATCTTAGTTTGTCTTTCCTCGTCGCTATATAAATGACGGAAGCACCTTCTAGAACATTTCTTATTACCATTAAACTGCTATTTTTCCTTGAACACAGCATCGTAACAGGAGGAGCTAATCGATGTAATTCGATGGCTCAGTTAAGTCGGTGCTTGTGCCTTTTCGCATTATCTGATCTACAACCTCTTGAGATCCCTGGCTTCACCTCTTTTAATTTCCTTCGTTCACATACTTCTTCCCAATTTCTCATTTTCAGTTCTTCTATTCTTTCTTTTACCTCATGTAACCATCTCTTCCTGTGTCTCAAGCTTCTGTTTTGGACTTTGTCTCGAAATGTTGTCTTCTGCATTGACTTCTTCAAACATTTTCCTCGTGACTTTTTCTTCTTCATATTTATATTCTGGTCGCCGTCAGTTTATTCATCGCCAATGTGTCACTAGCATATCTAACTACTGGTTGGATCATGGTTTTATATATTCTTAGTTTAGCTTTCCTACCTTTTTTTTTTTTTTCGTTTTAGTTAGTGACTCTATTTCCTTTGAGTATTCTTTTCTGCATTTCTTTGCTATCTGTCACCGTGTTTGTCAAAGTTACTGCCAGATACGCGACCTAATTAATCTTTTCAAACCTCACATTAACCACTTGGATATCTTTAGAGGGTTTTAATTTCATTTCCCTATATTTTGTTTTCTTTTCATTTATAGTCGAGCCATATCTTCCTGCAATTTCTTCGGAGCCTTATTCTAACTGTTTTTTGTCGAGGTCATCTGCGTATACAATAGATTCTTCTTTGTTATGATAAATTACACCTGCTTGTACTCGTTGCAGAAGTAGATTGTAAAATTCCATAGATAGAGGCTTCTGTTATTGGTACCAACTATTGTCATCATTTCCAAATTCTTTAACTTCTGTGGTGCCTTCAACTTCACCATAACCCATAATTCAAGTCATATGCCATCTTAAAGTAAATAAAAAGCATGTGCAGGCCAATATTGTGTTAGAGTAATTCTTAATGCAAAAATTAGGTCTGTCGTTCATGTATCTCAAATTTTCCTACATTTTCGTTTGCCTATACCTTTGGTTTCTAGCGTATAATCCTTCGTAAAATCCTACAAGCCACATCTAGAAGCAAAATAACGCTATGATTTTTGCAAAATGTTTGTCCCTTTTTTACTGCTTCACATCATTTCTCATGAATTTTTTCTTCCTTCCATATTCTGAGTATCAATTGGTGTCATCTTTTGTAAAGACTTTTTCCAGTATATTTGCAGATTTCTATCCACAATAAGCGAAATACCACATTAACCATCACAAATTACAGACATGTTTCCACACTTTCTTACCTTATACAATATTTAAAATGTTGCTACGTCGGAATATGGCTAGAATTAAAGGAAAGGAAAGTTCTATGAAACTTGACGATGAACGTTATTCTTCAAAATACTAAAGGTACCTCCGTTGTATGTCCTACTTCATTGACATAAACCATACCAAATATTTTCTTCTCAAAATGCTAATTTTGATTAACGCAATTGAACAAGCAACAACCTAAAAATACAGTACCAAGCAAGCTGTTAAAAACTGAGATTTGATCTTCATCAGAAACAATATTGCTTGCTTTGCTTAAAAAAAGGAAATTAAGCCAAAAAGAAATCAAGTATCTCTATATATAGGTAGCTGCCATTTTGATGAAATTTATGCCATTACGGCAACATCAATTCAGTCTGATCGATACGTTTCTGCAAATAGGGTTAGTAATCTGACGTTAAGACGATTTATTTCGGGGTAGCGGGCATGTACCGGAAGTGGGCCGGAGTTAATACCCGAAAAGGCCTAGCAATTACATTACGGAACGTTTTATCATTTAACGCATTCTCCATTAATTCCGCTACGATAACTACAGGGCCTAATACCTTGGAACCCTACGCAGACGCTAAGGACTAGAACATCGCAGTATCACCTCAGAACTATTTTTTAATCCCCGGAACGTTTATAAACGTTAGGTAATTACATTTAATACTGATTAGCTTGCTCTACATTTTCGTCGAGTCTTAATAACGTCAATGTACGTAGCTACAGCATAGAGCGCTGTTAGTTATGAGTGACGGATAATTACTTTAATAATTGGGTTTGAAGCTGTCGAATCTGAACAGTTATAAGCAATAGTGGTAGGTACTTAGAAAAACTAGTTCGTTTAAAAGATGGAATAAACAGGATATTTTATATAAAATAATAAATGAAAGCCAAATATATGGGAAAACTGATCAGATTGCTTGATGACATTCAAAAGCAAGGGCTACCCGATTTACCAATCTCAAAGTAAGATGCGTTTTATTGTTTATGTCAATCTCTATAAACCAAAGAACGTTACCTACAGAAATGAAAACGCACACATTTCCAGTATTACCTTAATGAGTGTTATCGTATTCAAAGATTACTAAAACAAGAAATTTGATATGTTTATGAAAATTATATACATGAAAGTCATTCTGGTACTTTATTAATAGCAAAGGGACTCAGACTACAATTCCATCTCCTATGTCGGAGGATCAGCATGTCACCGTTTCGCCAGAGAATTGAACGCCGGCTGTTCAATTTTCCGATGGGACGGTGACATTCGCTCGGAGATTTGTATTCCAATCGATCTATCACTCCCTATTGGAAACAATGTGATTAACTGCGCAGCACTATAAACAGGAGATGGGGTTGTAGTAACACAAGTATCACAGGCAACTTCTACAGCAAGCAAAATATACACTACCGCTCATAATAGTTCGGACAACTAAAGAAAATTCAGAAAATCATTAAATACCTAAATTAAATTAAAATAAAAAAATATTACGAACATTAACATATATTTGGAACATATTTTCCAAAAAAAAAATTTATGATAACGATATAGCAATAATCACTAAACATTGCGTTCGTCAAAAATACCACCTTTGGCGTGAAGAACAGCTTTTACAATTCTGGACATTCGCTCTATTAGTTTTTCCAAAACTGTGTGCGGCATATTCACCCATTCTTCTTGCAAAATATTCCACAGAACAGCTGCGCACGTAGGACACGTTTTCCGAACCCTTCTATCTAATTCATCCCACAGCAGTTCAATGGGATTAAGGTCAGGACTTTGCGGCGCCCAAACCATTACCTTCAACGTATTAGCTTCCTGCAGGGTATTCAAGTAATTTTTAACCACCAACACCGTATGTTTCGGATCGTTGTCATGCATGAACGTAAAACTGTTGCTAATTAATGGTTCACCTGATGGCACAGCGTTTTCTTGCAATATTTCCAGATACGTTTCTTTCCGCATGATACCTTCAATCCTTCGCAAATCCCCTGTGCCAACATAACAGAAACAACCCCAAACAAGTGCCGAGGCTATTCCTTGCTTCACAGTGGGAACGACGCAAGCAGGTAGCATTCTTTCAGTCGTTGATCTTCTAACGAAAACTTGTCTACGTTGTCCAAATACCTCGAATTTGGATCCGTCGCTCCATAATACATTTTTAAAGTCATCCACTGTCCAGTCTTTATGCGCTTGGGCCCACTGAAGTCGTTTCTGCTTATTTCCAGCGCGGTGCAATGGTTTTCTCATCGCAATACGTCCATGCAGATTTGCTGCTTTCAGTCGTCGTTTTACAGTACTCACACAAATGTGGTTCTGGCGGCCGCGATTCATTTCTGCGGTAATTTCAGGTGGGGTCAACCCTCTGTTACGTTTTCTGGAGTAGTTTCATACGTTCCTCGTCCGCCAGAGATGTTGTTCGCGGTCGTCGAGAACCTGGCCGACATTGTATGTTCACGGTAGATTTATTTACACCTGTCTTTTTCGAAATTTGACGCACAGAATATCCTTCCTCATTAAATGCAATTATAACTGCACGTTTTTCTTGAGACGTTGGCTTTCCTCTAGACATTTTACCTAATTTAAACACACTTTCTTGTCGAACAAACACTAGCACAGATACGCACACAACGCCCATCTATCTAGCTACTAAAGTAGACATCAGGAGATAACAACCCTCTGGGATATCAGCAGGTAACATTCTAAAGCATATTACACATGTTGACAATGAAATTGAACTAATTATCGGGCCTTCTTAGAATCATTATAGCACGTCATTAAGAATGGTATTTATTTCCAAGTATTATTAGATGAAAATTTTTGTTAAAATTGTTTGTATTATATTGCAAACTTGATAAAGTATCCCTTACTATAATATTATTTACCTATGTAAACAGCAAACCCATTTCTAATAACAATTTACGATATTTCTCTAGTTGTCCGAACTATTATGAGCGGTAGTGTATATAAACTAGGTATAGACTTCCTCACTACATCACTTGATTGACAGACAAGTCTGAGCAAGTGTTATCGGTTGCAAATTATGCGGAGATTTCCAAAATTAGAAAGGTTAGAAATTAGCCAAGTGACTCACTTAACCGTTTATAATTCATTTTAGCCCGTTTAGCAATATCTGTTACAAGCTCTGGATAGCACAAATGTACCATTTTTTCTTCCACATTGTCCTCCGCTAATCTATCAGAACGAATTGCCAGATCTGTTAGCTTTATCAAAATACACGCGCTCATCTCTAGGGTATATATATGTTCATACATTACTAGGATAAGTTTTACGTGAAACAACCACGGAACGAGACAATTCGTAATGAATAATTAGTACGCGAACATTGTATTCTCTAAAACCGTGAGCAGCTTTAGATTAAGATGATATATTATTCAAGTTGGCGATAACCTGCCGTGTAGGTGCATATATGCGATTGTTTACAGTCCGGCTCTTTAGTTCTATTTCTCTCTCTATCTACCAAACGTTTGAGTTGAGCTTAGCGGGAATTGCATACTACAAAGTACACGCTCACAGCTATAATTATAAGCTTGTGCGAGAAAGATAGGTTCATACGTAGCAGCGATAGACGAGCGGATAACGTATTTTATTGGACGGATATAACTATAAATTTATCCGGTTCGATAGACTCCGATGTATTTATAGCTTTTGAACGTGATTGTGCATCGCAGCTTATGTTTAATTAAGTACTATGCTTGGTATAAAGGCTTGATCCCTGACAGCTAGTTCGTAACAGCGTCGAGAATTCTGCATTCTTGTTTTTGGATAAACCGTCTCTAACGTAAATTTTTATCGTTTCAAACTTTTTAGTTTATTTCCGAAACTTCAACTGGGAGAAAAAGGAAATAACGATAAATTAAAAATTGCATTCATTCGAAAAGCAGAGTATGCTTAGTCACGTACGAAATTTGTGTTAAATCCTCGACCGAATGCTGCATCTATAAGTCAGGTTGATTATTTATACATACTAAATACGTGTATACTAAATAGCTCGCTTGAATAAATTGGTGAATATTCAAGCTTAATACATTGGTGGTCCTATGGTAATCAGACTAGAATCCGATTGACTGCACTCACAGTAACCTGAAATGACTTACTTATTTATAAAAGCCCAAAGAACCTTTGTTGAACATAACATTGCTAACATAACTTTTAACATTGCATTTCCAATTAAACCGAAAATTGGTACATTCTCGTCAAGGTGCAGAATTAAAAATTTTGTAAAAAATAATCCGCAAATTATTATATTACAATTCAATAATTAAAAAAAACTCTTGTCATGAAGTCACGAACAGAAGCGACAGCAACAAAATGTTATATTAAATCGAATATCGAAGGCTTCTACGGCCCGAGTCTCTATTATAAGGGTTTCCGGGCTTTGACCGCCTCGTAGTGGTGTAAATATATACAACACAAAAATAAACAAAAACAAAATAAAACAAACATACAAAAAATGTATTAGACTCTACATATCGTCATTAATATAAGTGACTTCTTCAGGAGCCAAAAAAAATCCACTTTTGTTCGTGAAGAAGCGTCTAAATACCAACATGGCCGTTAACAAGACATCTAACAAGGAGCTAGATTTAGATTTAATCGAGGGTGATATTGCACTGCGTCGCATTGATCTATTGTGCCCCTTGCATGAGCTGTAAGCTACTGAGGTTCGCCTGCTCTCAGAGCTTCCTGTCCAGTCTAAGACCTGCAATAGAACTGCAATATCTGTGATGGACCTTGCCGAGATAATTGGCTCGGGTTTCCATGATAGCGATGCGATTAGATGTCAGGTGTTGCGGATTTTCATCTTCCGTATTATATGTTTCACAAGGCGACATTCTTTTTTGTAGGTGCTCATCGTTATACCTCAAAGCGGTTCCGATCCCATAAACGAAAGTGTGACAGTCTTCCTTGCTAACAGGTTAGCTTCTTCCTTGCCGCTGATTCCAATACGTCCTGGTATCCAGAATAATGCAACCCAGAATAATGTTTTCTTTGCCTAGGTTGTTTAGTCTCTTAAAGCTCTCCCAAACTAATTTCGAGCTGATGATGTCAGAACTCAGCGCCATTATGGCTGCTTAACAAGGAACTAACAAGTCACAATTTTTTAAGATCTTGTAAAAAATGCATATAATTTAGTTGGTGTAATGTTAAGCCAGTTTCATTTTCCTCTCGTTGCATCCGATAACATAAAAGAAAGGGACCCAATTGTGTAATCAGTTTGCTGCGCTATTAATTAGAAACGTCACTACCGATTGACACCCTTATCTTATTTGCAGATAATTGTGACGGTCAAAATACAAATAATGCTATATTGCATTATTTGCTGCGGAGAGTAGAAAAGGCAAACACAAAACAATTCTTTTAAACTTTTTTCTGACAAAATTTGCTCCAGATAGACTTTTTGGTGTATTTAAGTCTAAATACGCCGCTACCAATTTAGACACTCATGACGACTTAATTAACTGTGTGGTTCACCACCTTGTTGAATGTTATTTAATATCGATGGGATACATACTTGAGGAAGTTTTTCAAACCACTTCCGAACATTACGAAGTTTCACCATTTTAATATTTGCGGCAAAGGGATAGTGAAGACTTGATGATTTAATGCCAGAAATAATTGAACCATCAGGACTATCACTAGAACGGCAATGGTATTTCTACACTCACGTTAGAAGTCTAGTGACAGATTCTTCTAAAGCACATACATATAGTAGCGCCAGAACCTGCAGAACAACTGCCTAGAAAGAGGAAACAAGATACCAATTATAACACCGAAATATTTATTTCTTGGCGTAAGTACATGTATATAATGCATTTCTCCAACCGCCAATTAATTAACCATATTTTTATTTTTTTTTAATATGTCGACCAGAAGTGGAGGCGAACCACCGAACATGGCTTTCGCGCGGTCCACTCGCAACACCGTTGCACTACCGGGCGACTCTACTCCACTATTAATTAAAAAAAAATTAATAGTGGAGTAGAGTCGCCCGGTCGTCCGGTCGACATATTTTTAAAAAATAAAAATATGGTTAATTAATTGGCGGTTGGAGAAATGCATTATACACATGTACTTACGCCAAGAAATAAATACTTCGGTGTTAAAATTGTTGCCTATCCTCCTATCCAGGCCATATATGCTAACATCTTGTTAGCATATATTTGTGAAAAAATAATAGTGGAGTAGAGTCGCCTGGTAGTGCAACGGTGTTGCGAGTGGGCCGCGAAAGCCATGCTCGGTGGTTCGACTCCACCTCCGGTCGACATATTAAAAAAAAATAAAAATATGGTTACCTAATTAATTGGCGGTTGGAGAAATGCATTATATACAAGATACCAATTAATTCATTAATAAACATTGAGTAACCCATCTATGTACAAGACACAATATTTCCTTATACCTACTCGTATGTATTTGTTAATTGCAGATTTGTTTAGAAAAATGATGGTGTTTAAAAATTACCAACACTTATTTCAAAATCAACAATCTATCTAAAAAATTCATAAAATGGTAAAACTTCAGTGAAGAAGCATATAAATGTTAAATTAAATATGAAGATGCAATTAACTAGTTTTGAACAATTTCAGCCTACATATTAACCGAAAATGTTACCTCTGGGATTAAATTTTGTCCACAAACCACTGGCACCAATGTAATTAAAGTGGTACCTATAACCCGTTCTTGAGAAATTGAAAAAAGGTGGTAATGAATAATAATAAAATCATACTTACTGCACACATTGATACTATAATATACTTCTTATAAGCCCTAATAGGACTGACTATTTTAAGGATTTTAGTAAGAAGATCTTACACAGAGAAGTTCTCCACGACTAGCGCTTGCGATGAGGAGTGGATTAATTGATGAAAAGGTGTACCACGGTACTAAATAGCATCAGCATTTACATTTTTTAATCTTTAATAAGAATGTATTCCAATCAGTTGTTCATTTATTTATAAAGGTTAACATAATACAAAGAGAATAAATCAAGAAAAACATATTTTATTAAACTTATTATATTACATAGATGATTAATGATAAAATATCCGTAGTACAAAAATATATGATTAAACGGCAGAATCACGCTAAAAGTAGATCATATAAGTAACGTTTTTATAATACAATTTTTCAATTTTATTTTAATTTAATGGTACCAATTTAATACAAATAAATAAAAATGCAACTAAAAAGCCCGCTTTACCAGTTCGATTTAGATATAACAGACAC
Source organism: Holotrichia oblita (assembly GCA_023690525.1). Classification (NCBI taxonomy): domain Eukaryota; kingdom Metazoa; phylum Arthropoda; class Insecta; order Coleoptera; family Scarabaeidae; genus Holotrichia; species Holotrichia oblita. The sequence goes on along the minus strand of CM043015.1, from coordinate 45,966,898 downwards.
GTGCAGAATCAACAATCAAACGAGAAATAATCAAAGTGTAAAATACGTTTCTAAACTGTTCGTGAGTAGATTAATTGCCGAGAAAATTTGGCCTCAATTTATCAAGGCGAAAAGCAATTCTGGCGCGAAAAAGAACACTGTAAAGGGTTAGAGCACATTCCCTAGAGCGATTTTAAATGGAATAAAATGGTTATCTAATGGTGCAGTTTCTAATAGTAGTATTTTAAAAGTTAAAAGGCATATGACCACTATTTCTTAATACATTATAGAATCGAGTACTGTAATGTTTAAGCAATATATAATTCAGTAACAAATTTACCCAGGACCACTAAATGCAGAACTTAATAATAAAAATCCCTTAAAGGATTCGTGCAATTGGACTAGTAGAGCAGCTGTAGTCACTCTAATTACGTCTATGGTATTTGTAAGCATTATAGCATCTTTGTATTTCGCGATGCCATTACCAAACCAACGTATGACCACAGAATAGACCACTAAATCAGAACGGACAAAAAAGGCAGTTCTTTTGATCTTTGTGTCCTCGATTTTTATGACCTTCTGCCACATCCCTAGCGTACGCAATGGTGCCAACTTCAAATTATGTATATGAGAAATTATACAGCAATATACTTTCGTTGTAGCGGCCATTGAAAGAGATGACTATTCCATTAGAGACAACAAGAACACAATTTGAATTCAGACAGTATAATATAACGAAAAAATGTCACCATAAACACATTTTTGGTTGTTTGATTTTCATTAACTTAATATATTTAAGTAACTACTCTTAAACGATTTCCTCTCATTCAATTGTTAATGATAATCACCATGTAAAATGAATTTAATTCTAATTCTTTACAGCTATTACAGAAACTAAGCTGAAACGTGTGGAACTAAAATCCCTTACAATTCATCCGTTAGGGAACGTACCATCACGGTTAGTAACGAACTCTCCTGAACAATTGCCTTCTCTAACAGTCAACATAAATAATAAATACAATAACAGAAGTAAATCCGGCCGTAATGTGACTAGGATTTATACTCATTATTATTAAGATCAACAACTGTACATGGAAGGGTCTGTTTCTGTCCATTTCCGTGATAAATGTACTGAGTTATTTCGGCGTACCGTAATAATTTTCTCGTGCCAGATTGATGCTTTCGGAGAAGAATAGGAGACTAATGTACGACAGCGTACATGCTTGAGCAAAGGGAACACGTAAAGAATTTAACGTTAAATAAGTACTTTAATAATGGGGACGTACCTACTTTATAAAATTCAATTCGTTCAATATGCCTACGGAAAAAAAATGTTTCCATTTCTTTCCTTTTCGCTAAATATTTTAATGTAATCGCAGTAATTTGGTCTAATTCATTCAAGCTGTTTTCGTTTCTTTGATAATGTGACAGGTGGTAAAGTACCCCTGAATTACTATGAATAAATCAGTTAAGAGTTATAATTCATTTCATTCTTTTTTTTATATGCTTTTTTCTTCGTGCATTTCAGAAATGTCACTGGAAATTGTCATTTTTTATAGTACAGCAACAGCAAGCGAATTAGCGTTTATGTAATGATGTCAATATGTTCAAGTTAATGATAATTTAACCTAGGTGGACTTTAAATACGAATCGTACATATCGTTAGATCTAAGAATTAACACAATCAATAATTATTAGCTTATGCAAATTCGCTGGAAAGGCAAGAATTCTAAACTTTAATCTAAACATTTGTGTTGCAAAAATAGAGTGCAGATATTGGACTCACATCTGAAGGATCAGGTGTTCAACACCGCTACCCTTAATACTTATGTCAAAACCATTCGGTAGCTTCTTGTATATACTTTGCTATACTCTCATGTGATTTCGCCTCTGCGTTGCACGACCACAAGCATAACCTCTAACCATATCAGCTCCAGCATCAATAGAAACTTGAACCTTGCTACTAAAAATATTCTAAATGAAACTGAATTTCACAAAACCTAGTAGGTACTGGAATACTACATATGGATTGCTGACGGTATCTAATTTGTTGTCAAATTTGGGTTATCTTTGTAGATATTTATGTCGTGTTCGTTATTCATTGTTAGTGATGGCGTGATTTTTCTGTGAACCTCTGGCAATGTTCTATTGTCTCTAGAATAGAAATTTTTGAAGCTGGTGCACGGGCGATGAAATAACAGGGCAAAAATATTATTCCAGTACAAAAACTCCAGAGGTCACTTGTTTATATTGGTTCCGAAACATCAAAGAATAAAAACACCTACACCACGTAAAAATTAATTCGCTTCCGTTAAAGAAAATGAACTGAAGCTACCAGTAATACAGCCCATGAAAATTTTGTTGTGGTGCAAAGAAAAAATGAAGATCGGGTTTAATCACCAGCTATGGTAATGCAACAGACATTGTATTGCAAAGAAGGACCAATATACTCTCAACTCCATATCTACACCCACACAATGAATAGGATCATTCATAAAATCAAAGAAATTTATCCGAGCGACTATACCTCTTTCGAAGTGTTAAATGATAAATATGAGCCAGCGACAACTCCTGAGCTTTAAGTTGCAGGAACTAAAATCAAACATTTTTTAAACAGAACCAATGGCATCAACTGAGACATCTCAAACAACATAGTATCCGGTAGCAGAGTCAGTAACTGCGCGGTGTGTTGAATATGTCAAAATCTTTGCCGTATCAGATCAAAAGTCTTCTTCTTTCTACAATGCTGTCTCAATGATATGTTTACTGAAACGTATTTCAACACAGCTATAAATTCCAGAGAGCTCTTTTCAATGGATTTTAGTGTTGTTTGCTAACATTGAACTTCAAGGGGAGGATGCCACCGCCTTGGACTTCAAGCTGTGATTGATGCAGCCATACCAACGTCTTTGGAAGTTTATGGTTTTAAATTGCTTGTGTTTGTGCTATGCATCTTCCCTGCACTATAAAAAACAGATTTTATATAACTTTTTGATTTGAGCCTGTGATTTCTTCACTTTCGATAACATAAGATTATATAGATGATTTAAATTTTAAATTTTGTATGAACAACAAACCTGAAAGATCCATTTTTAAGAAAACAAATTTTCCATTATTACACGACAGTTTGCTTCATACACATCGGACTGTTTTAGAAACCGTTAGCAATATGGACAAAGCTTGTACACCTTTCTACAATATTCTGCACATTATTTTTTGTTGCTTTATGCCCTAGTTTAATTGTATACAAATCCTAAACAATTTTTGGTGAAATATCAGTTGCAAAATGAACACTTGGTATTATATATTACTCTCTTACTGATAATGTTCTCGTTGATTACGCAAATCTTGCACTCTCATGTCTGTAATAACCAGTTACGACATTGAATGTGTTGTAACATGAACCAAGGATTGTTTTACGTCTGGATCAGATGGTATCTCTAGTTTTATGAAGGTTTCATTTTTTAATTGTGTGCATTTTTTAATTTGATACTACAGTCTTGCAAGTTTTCCACTGCCTGGCGTGTTACTCATGTATGCCCCGGTATACAAAAAAATTAGTCCTGCCGGATTACAGAATTGTAGATCAATCACTTTTACGAAACTTTCCCAAAGCTTTGGAATCATTACCTTGGGATCATGTATACCTACGCTATTTAAAAATACACCTCACCATTCCAGCATATATTGATGCATAACAAATCTACAGTCACAAAGTTGTTTCAGTTAACTCGTGTCAAAAGTCGCTGATGGGAGAGAAAAGATACGTGTGACGTATTTGCTTTTTCACTTTGTTTAGTTTGACATCTGGTATGCCGCAAGTTTCGAATTTAGGTCCTTTTCTATTTCTTATTTCTATTGTATGTTCTAGACTGATTTGATCGTAGCAAGCTGATCATCTGAAGCTATTTAGTTTCATCACTTCTATTGAGGGCATTTATATTTGCTATTTAATTTCAAATTATTCTCACTCTTTATATAGTATTTTCAGCGTTAGTGCAATCCAAACATAAAATGTGCGGCAGTAATTGTGTGGTTTTCCCTATAGGTATGCTAGTGATTACTTACTGATTTTTTTTATTTCTTACGACGCAATATTAGCTAGAAAAGGTGTAACAGTTAACAGTTATAATATTCTTCCTAGCAGTATTGATGACACTGCAAGTCATCAATTGTAAGGTAAACTGTTCTTTCCTTGACAACAACAATGTAATAACAATGTAATGAAATGTTCGCAATTTTACTACCTATATTAGCATTTCGAAATTTATTACCTCTTTTGTAAACGATAGGTGCTATTTGTACTGAAAAATCGATAAGAAAAATTTTTGGGCAGAAATGCTAACTCGTTTTCTAACCAACCGGCGAATAGTTATAGAGCTAAGTTGTGTTGTCATAAAAAAACAAGCGACAAATTGCCTTTGTTAGTGCACGATTCCCTTTAAACGTTCCAGCTTTTATGGTTTTATAGGAGAGCTTTACGGCGACTTATCCGCGTAAAACTTCGATTTTTAAAGCGCAGTGCGTCGCGACACCATCAACAACGAGGGCTCCGACAAGTCCGTTGAGTAATACCTAGGCCGTCACTCTCAGCGGACAGGCAAATAGGTGTTTGCCATTCTCTCGCTCTCCGTATAGACCACGTTTCGTTCCTTCACATTCTCGCCGAATTTAAAACCTACCTAACTGGAACCGTTGTATGTTTTGGTAACAACTCCCTTAACTGTTTGTTTACAGGCCGCGAATTGTTTGCGTTTACAACGATTACCGCATATTCGGAACTGTATGGTGGCGCTATATATAACCGTGCCGCCACATTCGGCAGCAATTAACTGAAACTTCTATTATGAAATATAAACACGGTGAGCGCAATGGCTGCTGACATATTTCGATGTATGTATAAGCGTTTGTATTATTGAAATTTTACGCCGTTGTGCGTTAACAAATGAAACGGCTTGTCGTTGTTTGAGCATTGTCAAATCTATAAAATGAATTTGTGGTGGCTGCATCGGCCCTCCAAACTATGGTCGATACAGTTTACATGTGTTATCGTTCCCATACGTTTTAATTTATTCAAACTTCATTTAATTAAAACTATGTAGTGGTAGTGCAGATAAAATATTATCCTATTTGTAGAAGAAAATATTAAATGAAAATGCGATTTGAAGAACAGTATATTCCCTCAGCAAAATTCCTATAATTCCAGATAGCTTACATAAAAAAATATTTCTGAACGAAGTAGCTATAATATAAAAAGATAGATATTGCTTAAATATAAACAATAAAAATGTTTACATATTAGTTCGTAAATATACCAATGAATAAATTGTGGGTGATAAAACAAACAAATCCTAAGTTCCTACGCAAAAATTGCGCTAATAGCAAACAGCGATGATGGGTTATAACTACCTAAAAAAGACCACAAAAGAAAATTCGTGACGTGGTTTACATAATATTTGCCCATTACACGTACTGATAATTAAGAGGTACCACAACTTTTGTATGTTGACTAATACAGTGACCACAAACAGAAGACCATATTTTACTGTAGTTTAAGCTCATCATGATGTTTATTTACTTTACAATATCTAAACATTCATTAAAATTTATTGACTTAGTCCAGATCAATGTTTTTATCAATTGAAAACAGTAATATATGAAAAATAAAATATTGTAGAATTACTTATATTTACAAGAACTATTATCATTACAATTAAAATTGATTGTTTTTCAAATGAGAGCATAGGTGCTGAGCGAAGTGTTATTGCAGTTGAGAGCACGTCCTAAATATGAACAAAATGAATTATAATAATAACAATAATCGAGAGGAAGTACCTACTTCGACCATACTACGTTAGGAAGAAATAATTTCGTAAGAAACGGGACTTCGGTCTGTATGATAATGTTAAAGAGAATCTCTATATTTCGATCAACAGTTGTGGTCTTCTTCAGGAGAAATACTACAAAGATTTAATATGTCAATTAAAATAGTAAAAATTATTTAAAAGAAAAACCTACAACTTGAGTTCCTTAAGATTTAAAGATGTAACAATGAAAGATAAAGGAATTTATCATTGCGTTGTAATGAACAATCTAAATTACACATGAATTATAAATCGTATCAGGTCAAGGATATTAATAAAATCTCTTTAAGAACTAAGAAAATATGAAAATGTTACAGATTAAAATGCGAGTCAAAAAACTATACAACAAAAAAGATAAGTGGATGTATAAGACAGCTGTAATATACAAACATTGATATACGTGGTTTGGTCAGAAAGTGAAGTTACAAAGTGTGCTCAAAAAGTTTACAAACCTGTCACAGTAATAAGTTAAGTCTTAACTAAAATTAAATTAAGTACTTAGCTTATTACTGTGACATGTTTGTAAACTTTTTGAGCACACTTTAAGTATTTTTTCGCGAGAGACCGTGTTATCAACGGTCTTCAGCGGTAACGTGACCAGAACGTTTTGGCGAGATATATTAGTCAGGGTAGTCACAGCTATGACGTCACAGTTTGTAACCGTTGAACAACGTTTGTTACCGTCCTCGAGAGGTATGTTATTAGCGGTATAACCTATAACCTAAAAGAAAACCAGATGAAAACCGGCGGCTAGTGATGAAGCTAAACACAAAACAATGCAAATAATATTGAACGATGGAGGTATAGATTGTATGGTGCAAACAGACATAAAAACGGCAAAAATGTTACTAAACATACTTAACATCAATATTCGCAGAAGGGATCTCATTGATGTTCCTTGTCACTCTACTCAGCAGTTTAAAAGAGGCTTTAAGTATGTTTGTGCAAATATATGGAACCACCTGTCTCTTCAGACCAAATCATTATCTTTCCATACATTTAAGCGAGCTGTCACTGCGATGCTGATGTCCGAGCAGCGAGTAAAGTCGTCTTAATACATTCCTTCTATGTCACGGTTGAGTTTTTCTTGACTTTTTTTTCTTGAAATTTCTTTTTTTCTGTTGCGAGTTGTTGGTGAGCATTCTCGTTATTAAGCTGTCATTTTAATTTTAATTTTAATGCCTTTTTTTGTTATTTTCTAAAACCTAGGATCATCAGGAAGAACAGGATTTCAACTGATGATGATCCTTTTGAATGTCATCGTATATGTATAGTGTTTATGTATTGTATATGAAAACTGTAATATAGTATTATATACTTATGTTGTAGATCGTAATCACTTTACGGTATTTATTTTTTTTGACTACGATGATGTGTCAATAAAGATATTATTATTATTATTATTATTATTATTATTATTATTATTATTATTATTATTAAATGGTAATGATTAAAAAATAACATTAATAAACATTAATTTTTATTTTCTACGATGTTCTTTAGATGCTGATGCATTGCTTACATGAAACATGTGTTATTTATTATTTATCTAGTACTAAACAATAATTTTATCCTACTTTTGTTATACTTGTTGCTGTCAATTAAATCGCGTACCAGTCTACAAACATCAAAATGTTTTGAATTTTATGTTTTCTGTCACTGGGTAACCGTTCTCATTTTCGTGTTGAAATTTGTTTATTGGATACCGGTTATAACTGGTGACGTCATAACTGTTACCGAGATCGGTTCAACGGTTACTCGCGAAAATATGCTTTTTGTAACTTCACTTTCTGACCAAACCACGTATATCAATGTTTGTATAGATAGATTGTTCATTACAACGCAATGAGAAATTCCTTTATCTTTCATTGTTACATCTTTAAATCTTAAGGAACTTAAGTTGTAAGTTTGGTTGGCTGATTTGATTTTGATTTTTATTTCTTACGAAATTATTTCTTCCTAATAATAACAATAGTATCCAGAACCAAATTATACCTACTCTCAATTACAAAATATACACACTAAGGGAAGCTGTCGTAAATTCATCAGGTAGAAATTATGAACAAAAAAAAGAAATAACAGAACGCATATTGAATGGCTCTTCCATTTTGACCCCCAAGGAATATACATATGTGCAAGATGTCACAACAACGATGTAAAGGTCATTTTCTAACACATCCGTCACTTTTACAAAACAGACACACAAATAACTCCTTACTATAAATATGGACCAGCAGCAATATCAGAAACATCAAAAGCCACAATATATTGGAATAGAACCATTGATATAACAATCATCGATAAAGAAAAGCAGGTGCTGGATATATCCATACCTGCACCAGTATACATACAATCAAAACACAGAGACAAAACAGACAAATACCTACCACTAGCGCAAGTCGTAATTGTACCAATGATACTGGAGACAACTGGCGAGATACCTATTAAACTGGATGAAACATCACGAACAGTAAATGTACCAGCCTCAGTCTACAAACGACTCCAGAAAATTGTAATCCTCGTGTCATCAAGCATAATGAGACAAGCACTTAATCAGAACACCTAAAAGGCAGCAAATTAACGCGCGGCAGTTACGTCATCAGCGAAAGGATCATCACGAAGACAGAAAGAATGAGACAAACGGATTTCAAGGGGAGAAAAAAAAACGGTAAGAACGTAGAGATCCACAAAACAAAGCAAAATCAAAAAGGGGCTAACACAAAGAAGAAGTCCAAAGCAAAGTCCAAAAGAGGAAAAAGGAGGCCCAACTCAACATGTATGTTTCCAAACAAAATTGATAAATGTGTACTATACTTACCCCATCAGGGCATCAGGCATACATTGTCACTTACATCCGTAAGGAGATTACCATACATATTAATAATTTTTTGGTATGGTAGGTACTTAATTGCAGTGATTCTGTAAGCTGTATCGCTTGTCTATCACAGCAACTCTCGTGGTGTAGTTTGTGTGTGTGCCCTATGTGTGGAGACAAGGAAGAGACGCTGGATCATTTGATGGTGGTCTGCTCAGTCATAGCACCTAAACAATACCTTGATAGACATAACAGAGTCGCAGCAAGATTGATCTTGCCCAAGATGCCACATCACCCTATTATAGATACGAGCCACCTCAAGTATGGGAGGATCACAATGCCCGAATATACTGGAATAGGAAGATCATTGCTGATCGTCCTACGCCAAACAACATTCCAAATATAATCCTCACAATAGAAACCAAAAAGATCATTGACACGGCAGTGCCGTCAGTCTAAAACAGTAATAAAACCTATGCGGAAAAAATCAATACCTTTAGCAAACGAAATAAAAGCTATGTAGGTAATTGACAAAGTTGTCGTCGTGCCCACCTCTATTAGAATAATCAGAGAAATACCTAAAAAGTTACATCAGTCACACCATTTTAAACCTAAAAAGCAACTTATACTTAAAAATGAAGAAGTCAGTCTTACTGAATACATGCACAGTATTCCTACGGGCAGTAGGAGGATCACCTCATAGTTAACCATCTTGTCCACGAACCGATGCACTCACACTACACACGCCAAGTACCACAAGCTTATCTAAATTCTAAATAACGGTAATAGTGTTTTATTAGTTCCAATTATTCACAAATTATGTACAAATATGGAAATGACACAATAGACCAATTACGAAAAATATATGACAACAATAGCAAGAAAACTGAAATAAATTAATTGACAATACTTAACAAAATACTTACCTACAACCCAAAGAAGAAAAGAAAAAAGTGCGCCTTTAACCCATCGCAGACTGACTGAAGAGATCAAATTTTAAGGAATAAAATTGTATAATTTTACAATATTATATCGGAAGAATCTTTTGAAACATTCTAGTTGATGTTGTGGGGTGTCAACATGCCCCTACTCCTAAGACTAAGCCAATGAGCTCATTTTAGTGCCTGAGAAACGCAATCGCGACGGCAGTCCCTACTTGCTTTCTACTTTTAACTACCACAATTTTAAGCAATTTTTGGAAAGTGGACAGTGTCGTTAGTACTCTATCAACTGATGTCGGTTTAGGCCTTCTTACCAAAATTGTAGAATTTGTGACTCTAGTCATTAAGGCCAAGTTTGATTTTATTTCTCCAAACTGATATGCACATTTTTCAGATGTTATTCTGAATAACATTGTTCCTAATTTCTGGAAATGTTCTGCAAAAGACTGCTGCATATGGGGTGAAAATGTAGTTGTAAAGCGACCCAACCCTCTCGGACTTTCTTTAACTTTCCTGTTAACGTTTCTAGATCTTCTGTGTGTGTGGCTTGAGGATCATTGAGGTGCGTGAAAGCGGCCAGCGAACCCCTTACTTCTTTTCTGCTGCTTCAATAGCTCTTTTCATATTTTCAGCCTGCCATGACTGTCTGGTGGTTCTACTTTAATATATTCCTACCATTCTAAAAGAATTCCACTAATTTCATTTTACGGTCAAAAATTTCGCGAATCTCAAGGAAAATGCAGCACAAAACACAATTCTATACTACTGTAAGATATAATTGCAAAAATTTTAAAATTATGGCACCAACAGAAATCAAGGACTTTTATCGCAGTCTATTATTCAAGACTGTGACCTAAACAGATAACCTTCAACGCCGTTTGATTCTCTCTCTACATAAATGAAGACACAAATCATAACGAATCAACAAACAAATCACAGAGATTAACTCCCTACGTTCGAAAAAGTCATAACCGTTCACAATATGCCGTCAACAGTAAATATCCATCAAAAAAACTGTGTAATCTACCTAATAGCTACATTAATACACGGTCGGCTTATATATTTCTACAACTTCCTACATTATATCCACTTCCTGCAATATTATACATCCTATACAATTTAAGAGCGGATTGTAGCTTACGTAGTTCTGTATAACATACATAATAATTTAGACAGATATATCCAGAAATCGTTATATACAGCAACGACCCGATTTTTGTTCGGTAATTACTGCTCGGGACTCGATACGTTCAACATCGTCCCACTTCCACGAACAATATACTCGATCACCGTGGCGTCAACGGTCATGCTTAAGTAATAACCTGAAAGTTTAGCGCATTAAAAATTAACTAATCGATGGATTTGGCGCGCTCATTTAATTGTCGCATTAATTCGGCAATTTACTGTTTAGGTAAATGTGTTTCCGACAGTAATTCTATGTATTTTTGATGATATAATTTAAGGGCTCACTGAATGGCATATCGTTCAAGTTACCAAAGAACTTTTATTATATATCTCGTTATTTACTGAACCAGTACACAATTATGGCTAACTTGCAATAGCGTTTTTAAAGGAAGCAAAGCAGAAATACTTTGCTCGAGCTCTCATGTAGGAGAATTTTATGAATGCGAGGAGATTGCGAAAAAGGTATATAATGGTAAGGTTGATGTGCTTTTCGCGGTACAAGTTTCACGGAATGACTAAGTAACCTCTTGCCACTGTGACGTATGGGTCTACTATAACTCCTTGGTATCTAGCTTTGCCTTCTTAATGAGGCTTTCTAGCGATGCCAGGTTTGTCCTCATGTAGCTCGCCTTATCTGGATATGGTTCGCCAATACACACTAGACCCAATCTAGCTAGTCCCTCGCGTTCGCAGAAGACGTGCTGCGAGGTCTCTTCTCCTGGCTAACAGATTCTGCACATAGCGTTTTCCACCAGACCAAGATTGCTCATATGGTTATTGAATCTGTTATGTCCTGTTAGTAGACCTACTACCAACCTGACCCTTCTCCTGTCTTTGTTCAAAAGGTCATCAGCGTATTTAGGCATATATTTTTTGATGAACTCCTTAGCCTGCCTCTGTCCCGGAGAGCTTTTCAACCATTCGAGGGATTTATCCACCATCATTTCTCCATGGTTTTGGCTATTTTCCTTTCTACACGATGGTATAGATCCAATGAGTGGCCTGGACGCTCCTCCTTTGGCCAGAGCACCTACCTTCTCATTTCCTTTAATACCTTAGTGTCCCGATACCCAAGCTAGGGTCACCTTGCTGTGCACTCCTAATTCGTTTAGTGCACTTGTGCAGTCCCATATCAGCTTTGATGTAATCTTTGTGGCACCAAGCGCTTTTATCACAGCTTGATTATCAGTAAAGATGACTATGGGCTTTTGTTCTGACCTTTGCCTTAATATTTCTCTGACACGGTGGTGAATAGCAACTGTTTCTACTTGAAAAACTTCAGTTTCCTGGTTTAAGTCCGAGTATTCCGGCTCCTCCACCATGTTCCGCTTTCGAACCGTCTGTATACCAGTGCAGCAAGGCTTTGTCGGGAGAACCGTCTTTCCATTGTTCTCGTTCTGGTAGTATAGTTTTATATTTTTTATTGAAGTTGTATTTTGGAACCATTACGTCTGTCAATTTCTGACAAATTCCCTCATGGTGTTCAGTTTTGCCTGTACGATAGGTTACTTTGTTTTTTAAGTAGAATACCCTATATATTCTTGCATTTTTGAATTCATTGATGTAATATAAGGTAATTTTAATTAACATACTCTCCACTAAAACCCAATAGTTTCGAGATATTCAGTTTCGAAAGGAAGAAAATGAATTTACACAGAGTACTTAAAAAAATGAATCTAGCCTTTCCTAATGATCGTTTTGAAACAAATCGTGGGTATTATTATAATAAAACTTCAAGCTTTATTTTCCATACTAAACATTCATATTATATTATACTGGGTGTTTAGTAATCGAACTCGAAATTATATACCTTCAAATAACTAAAACTCGTTTATTTCAAATGGAACACCCTGTATATTTTTATGCTAACTATTGCAGATTTTTCATCTCTTTCGATTGCGTACAACATTCCCTATAGGTACCTAAAGTTTATACATTTGGCGTTCTAAGCAATTTTGTACAGAAATCTAAAATTTAACGTGGTGGTGGTAGGTTTAATAAGACTGCCGATATTCGAGTAGTTCTCTTGGCTTCCGTGATGCACATTCATGTACATCGTTTAGGAGCCTTACTACTTTGGCCTGTTAGGTCTTTGGCCACCACACCACTGACCCGCATATTATAATAGGTCTAATGACCTTTGTGTATAACCACAAAGTCATCTTTGTGTTTAATCCCCAGTTTTCTCACACAGGTTTCTGCATCTGCCAATGGCCATAGATGGTTTATTACATGTCTTTTGTATGTGTGTGTCCCAGATGAGTTTTTGATCAAAGGTAACCCCCATGTATTTTGCTTCCTTGGCCATTGGGATATATAGCCTTACTGGTTTGTGCCCGCTTAAGTTTCTCTTTTTTGTGAATGTGCCACCATGGGTTAACACAGGTCTTACCACTACAATCTATAACCAGTGCATCAGAAGTAACTTTAATGCCCATGCCAACTTCCGTCGATCTACAAATAAAGCTTTTAATCCGCATTTTTCAGTTCTCGCAGTTCTTCAGTTCTGAGTAAGTTCTATTTCTTTAATGGAAACTGCAACTTTTATCACTGCAGAGACCTATATCGCATCAAAAAACGGAAATATCTGCTCAATACCGTTCCGTCAGTTCATTTTTCCTTCACTAAATCATACCTTCATGCCTTACTTATAAGCTCAACGGTTGGCACTGCGAGCGAACTCTGTGCGCACATCGAATTTTAAAGTAGTAAACTTTTCTCCGTTGTAGTCTTCCACTTCCTGTGTGTTCTATATTACCCCGAGCAACCTTCGCGTTTCTACTCTCTAGTTCTCTGCATTCGGGCAAATAGAATTAAAATAGCATATAAAACGGTTGATTGTGAATTATTTCTGTGTTTACTTTGCTCCGGGATGGAGTTCAGTACGCCACCGCTACTCCGGACTTGCCCGAGAGAAAATATTATCGAGGAATTTTATTATTTCGTTCGCCGTTTCATAAATCCACTTTTACTCGTTCAGTTTTCCCTGATGTAGTTGCTTGCCGTTCGGGAATTAAAATCGAAAAAAGATAAGCGATATGTCGTGCTCGACATTTCTAAATGTGAGTAGTTTCTGTATAAACGCACTAGACTTGGATTGCAAAACGAAACTCAAGTACAAAATTAAAAATTTTATAATTTTTCATAGATATTGTTTATAAAAGTCCGTTTTAACACCAATTATATTTAAAAAAGGAAAAATTTACGTAGATCTCGTAGAATTCTTTTTTAAGATTTGCTGATGCAGGACCTCACACTTCCAGTATTTTGGACGTTAAAGGAGTATGTGGCAATGACAAGTCAATTCGAGTGACATTCAGCAAATAGACTTTAATTTAAAAGTTCTATAATCACACAATAAAATTAATTAAACGTCAAAAACAAAGAAAACTTTCCAAGTTAGTACCAATTTATTTCAATTAATTCAGAAACGAAAACCACTAGCTAACTTGAATCCCGTCTTACAGGAAATTCTGGTTGATTGCAGCCCTCTTGGACTTGATCATAATATAGGTTTATTATATAACAAACCCTGTACTATATGAAAGTTTAGAAGTCGGAATCGACAAGAAAAGTACAGTATTGGTGTGGTTTTTTATTTTTATTTTTCGACGTAGTCTCCTCGAAGATCAATACACTTTTTCAAATGGTGCTCCAGTCTCTTCAAGCCGTTGGAAAAGTAGGATGTTTCGAGGTCTGCAAAATAATTATCTGTAGTGGCGATGACTCCTCATTTGAGGCAAATCTCTATCCTGTCAGCGATTTTTTCAGGTTTGGGAATAGGAAAAAGTCGTTGGGGGCTAGGTCCAGTGAATATGGAGGATGAGATACTAATTCGTAGCGCACCTCATTCAATTTGGACACGACGATGCTGCCTTAATGAGCCGATGCACTGTCGTGGTGGAAAAATACTTTTTTCGCTGCGAACAAGGTCGTTATTCCTTCAAAACTGTATCGAATCGGGTCAATAAATCGCTGTAGTATTTTCCTGTAATTGTCCTTTGCTTCTGCAGATAGTCGTTGAGGATCACACCTTGGGAGTCCCAAAAAATGATCGCCGTAACCTTTGCTTTCTTCGGAGCTGATGTGCCAAGAAAAGTCCACTGCTTCGACTGTTGCTTGGTCTACAGTATGTAGTGGTAGATCCAAGTCTCATGTACAGTTACAAAACGCACTCTTCCGAAATAGTTACCTGATTTCGTTTTTGCTTTTTCATGCCCGAAATTTTGTGGAGGATATGACCAACGCGTTCCTTTGAGATGCTTGTTGCCTCTGCTATCTCTTTCAACTTCAATCGGTGATCGGCTAACACTACATCATGAATCTTATCGACCATTTCATCGTTGGCGACTACGTTTGAACTCGCTCACCCAGAAGCTGATGGTCGAAAACTATGGAGTAGATCCGCCATGAATCTTTAGCAAAATATTTCGAATTTCCGCCTTCATATTCCTTTATTAACTGTTCTACCAGAGCCAAGTAACGTTGGCCAGCAGGAGCCCCTCCGTTTTCTTTAAAATCCGATATTTTACCGAAATACTTTCCCAGATTATATTGCCTATAATATTGTACAATTTTATAATATGTAAAATTGTTCGCAGCAATCCTCCGAGTACCTGGAGTATCGAACGTAAGATTTCCTTTAATATTTACTTTCTTCTGGATCATTATTTCAATTACATAAATATGTTTATCTGTGATAATTGTATTTTCTTATTGACCGACGACTATGCAATATATTTGCATTTTGTTGTGTGTGTCATAAAGCATTGGTTCTTTTTTCTATCCAAGTATGTAACGTGGAATTTTCTGTTGTTTGAAATATGTAAATATACATATTCTAATGATTTAGGGCATTAAATATAAAATTAATTTATTAAAAAAAATGTCAAAAGTGTAATATCATCTTGTGATAATGAACTGTCATAGGAGCGAATTTATCGCGAGGTTATTAAGGGGAAGTTGTTAATTGTAAAATTAAAAAAAGGCGATTGTATTTAAATGGAAAAATAAAGACGTTTTTTAAGAGAATATTAGGTGTTGTAATTTTTGTATATACGTACAAGTGGTTATAGAAAAAAAAGCAAGGACTGCAAAAAGGAAAAAACGATAGAAAGAGATCAGGTTGGGTTGCCGGACTACAGAATCTTTGGATTGAACATATTATAAAAAGAGAGGTTCGCTTGACGGTAGGAAAGGATTTGCAGATTAGGATATAGTGCAGCGAAGCAGGGATGTTATAATAATTTGGATAGTGTGCGAACTTAAAGAAAAAGAATACCCTGAGATTAAGGATATTGTGAACTATGTCCGTATTATCGGTCGAGGTGTGTCGTTACTAGTAATCAATGTAAGACGTGAGGGATGGGTGCATGATTGCTATCACTTGTGTTTGCAATTGTGTTAGTTACATGTCCAGTTTCGTTCTTTAAAAATTAATTATCCTAATTGTTGGATAGCAAAGTAACGTTGCAAAATTACAAAATCAGGTTTTTTAAACAAGAAAAAAACAGCTTTGTAAATGAGACATTTATCGTTTTCAAGGAATCCTACTGTTGGCAATTTACAGGCTGACTCGGTTGCTTCCAGTAAACTCCTTCCTTCCCAGCTCTCTCTTATACATATAACATAACAATTTATAGAGATTCCTATCAACATCTCGCTATAACTGTCTTACAATAAAAATTACAAAGCAATAAAAAAATGTATCATGAAAAATTCAAAAATTGATTTTCTGGGCACAAAAATGCTGGCCTTAGCTTGCATTGCAATTAACTTGATCATTTCTTTGATTTGGCAATGTTAACGTTCTAGATACTGGAGATAATATACATACTATCTGTTTTTAGAGTAATGTCTCCCCCTGCTGATGGATTCATATCAATAATACTTTCCACTTTACAGTATGACACTTAACATGCAGAAAACATCTATTGTACTCTTCAGCCACTACAAACAAACACTAGAAGTAACCTATCATAACATTATACTTACCGGGATGGAAAAAGCAGCTTTCTTGGGATTGGAGGTGGATTCGCAGCTTAATTGGAAATCGCACATCTCCTACCTGGCATCTGAAATATCATCCTTCAATTATGCTCTGCGAGTTGTGTCTCAATACGTTAATGTACACGCCAGCCTGTCCGCGTATTTTGCGTACGTTCATTCGAGACTTCGATATGGCATCATCTTCTGGGGAAACTCTGTAGAAGCATCACGAATTTTTATCCTTCAAAAATCTTGCATACGGAGTATTTTCCACCTGAAAAGGAACGCTTCATGTAGAGATACATTTAGAAACTTTTCTATACTTACCTTACCTTACCTACTATGAACTTTTAAAAAATCATGAAATCGACCACAGTTACAATACGCGCGGTCGCAAAAATTGTCAGCTAGTACTACCTCAGACTACTAAGACTATTGTGTCCAAGGGTGTTGTGTCACAAGTGATTAGAGTGTACAATCATCTGCCTCTATCTATTAGAAACTTAACGCCAAAACTTTTTAAGCAGCAGCTCAGTCGTTTGTTGGCGGGAAGTGTTGTTTATACAGTCAATGACTTCTATAATATGCAATTTTGATATGTTTTCGATTGTATGGTTGTCAAGGAGTGTTTTTTAAGATGTTTTTATTATATTTCTGTGGATATATTTATTATTATATTTATACTTTTTGACATTTATACTATTCTAAATGTTCTACACATTTAATGTATTTTACGAAACTAAATATATATTCTACTATTCCACTTAGGGTATTATATTCATCGGACATCTTCGGCTAAGAAACAGGCCACAGGGAATACAATACAGGCCGAACGTGTATATAACCTGTGTAATTATAATTTTAAATCTCGATATGTGTATTTACCTGCTAGCGGTAGAATGTAGGATTTGATTAAACTCCACTTATGTACCGTATAATGGTCAGTTTTCCTGCATTATTTCCCAAACGTATACTTGTAGTTATTGTTAGTCTTCCAGACTTTTATTACAGACAATTTTTTTATTTGAACAAGGATCTTTTTTCCAGTAAAAACAAGTAACTGATATATTGCAAATCCATTATTACTGTTTTAATAAAGAGTCTGATGCAATATTTGGTAATTATGGATTTAAATAGAGTAGATAGATGATAACACAGTTAGACAATAAACCTGCTTACATTAATGTCTACGTTGCCATTATAAAATATATTATAATATAATAGTGCTTAATCTCAAAAATCATTGGATAAGTCCCTGAATATTAGAATTACAAGTTGGTTAATTTAAATTTTCAAATTTTATTTCCTTAATTATAAGAGGATTAAATAAATCGGAGAAAATCGGTTTCTTCTCTCTTTAAGGAGGTGGAACCTAATGTGAGATTTTAATAAATAATTGAATTTATTGTTGATTATTGTAGGGAAATATAATACAATAGAGAAAATAACAATTTCTTTAATAAATATGTTAATTATTAGAAAAATCTTGTAGACGCAGCGATTATAAGAGCGCTCGCCAATCTTTCATTTCTTTGTTCATAATGGACAAAATTATTGCAAAACTATGGTGAACTCTATATATTGCTATATTTGTATTATTCATTTTCGTTGAGAATCTATTTTCATTTGGTAGAATGTTCGTATTGTATGTGTACTGTTGTGTGTTGTGTATGATTCAACATTGTTTAGAATTAATTTTTATTTGCAAAAATTTCATTTTATTTACATTGAAATTTATTTTGATTTCATTTACCTACGCTAACGTTTTTTGTATTAACAATATATCAGTTATTTGTTTTAACTGTAAAAAAGATCCTTCTTGGGACGGATTTCTTGTGAGATTTCTCCATGAATAAAGGTGTATTACTCAATAAAATGAGTATTATTTTAATATTCAAATAAGCATATTGTTATAATATACATTACAAATTGTCTCTAATAAAAGTCTGGTAGACTAACAATAACTAAGAGAATATGCCTCTGAAATAATGTAGGAAAACTGACCATCATAAGTAGTAGGGTTTAATAAAGGCCTATATTTTACCGCTAGCTGGTAAATATGTGTATTTACCTGTTTGAGATTTAAAATTCGATCTGTATTGTATCTCCTGTGGCCTCTTTCTTAGCCGAAGATGTCCGATAAATATAATACGCCAAATGGAAAGTATTATTGATATGAATCCATCAGCAGGGGGAGACATTACTTTAAAAACAGATAGTACATATATTATGTTGAGGATCCAGATTGATTTGAAGTATTAACAGTTTTATTTGCTTGCATCATCGTTTCCAATTGTGGGCCAATAATATTTACTAGTTCATTTATTGTTGCTCTTTGAAAACTATATCACATTGTGAATTTTACATTATCAAACATACATATACTGTGTTTAAGGAATGAAACTGCACATCTCTACGTAATGTTTTTAAATTTCGTATCGGGCGATCGAGAATGATTGTCCGTGCCGCTACCATGATAAAATGCGAACATGACCAAAACATTGCAAATTGCCGCTCACCTGAAATTGTTTTCATTGACGTTGCGAATCGTTCAATTGTAATATATAGGTAGGCAACTTAACAATCTCTTGTGATGAACGGAATTGCATAAACAAGCAGGTATATTACATGCTAATATCTGAATTACTTTTGGGATTAAATTTGAAAAGAAGCAATTTATAGAGAAACAATTATTTATTTAAAAACCAAACGTAAAGATATATTTTATAATTATTTTTTGAATATAACGATAGTAATAGTAACGTTAATAATAAAATAAATTTTATTTACAAATTATGATCAATATGGCCACCATTATTAAGTAAACATGTGTCGATTCTTCTCTTCATACCTTCGAATACATTCTGCAACATTTCTGGTCCAATTTCGCCTATTGCTATTCTGACAGCTTCCTTCAGTTCGTCTAATGTGTGCAACCGTTTGCAAAATATTTTATTCTTCAAATAACCGAACAGATAAAAATCAGTAAGATCTGGAGATCTTTGGGGCCATCTGTTGGTGATAATAAGCCGATTGTCATAAAATTGTTGTAGATAATAAATAGTCTGTCTTGCTGTGTGGGCAGTAGCATTATCCTGTTGAAAGAAACTTGCCGTTATCTCATTATCGTGCAATTGTTCTATAAACATATTAAGAATTTCACGATAATTTTCAGCTGTAATTAATTGTTTCTTCAACAAATATTGGTCCGATAATTCTTCTTCGTGACATACTAACTCAAACAACAATTTTCAGAGTATGTAGCTGTGTCACATGGTAGACATGAGGACTTTCAGCTGACCATATTCTATAGTTTTGTGAGTTTACGTATGCTGATAAATAAAACCATGCTTCATTAGAAAAAAGGATAAATTTAGCAGCTCGTGATCCCTTAAATTTGCATTGAACCATTGACAATAATCTATACGTTTATTATAATCCAATGCGATTCATAATCCAGGTTAATATCGGGAAATTCGGTGGTTCCATTTGGTTCCATTGACTTCTCTTGGTCCAAACTAAGAGGCATTATAACCTAAAAACTAAGCTTTACTTGTAATATGTTTTATGAAATATGAGTAATGCTAACGTACCGCAGTCGCTAAATATGAGCTTAAATAGCCTTTAAAATGACATTTTGATGAAAATAAATTACGATAATAGGAAAAAAATACACAATGAAAAAGCAAGAAAATAAACGGACGCCAATGAATAAATAAACATCAAAAATGACATATTTTCACTGAATTTTGTATACTACTAACTTCATACGCATAAATGGAAATAAGTACACACTTATCGACTTGGGAAAGTAGTTTTTTTCAGACAATCTTTCTCGATCGCCCGATATATGATAAACGGTAAACAAATATCCGTATATCCAAAAAATTCACTTCTGAGATTATGTTGCACGTCCATAACGAACTATTAAATAATTAATATGTAGAGTATTAATATTTTGTTTTACGAGATACATTTGCTAATCTAAATTCGAAAAAAAAATTGAATAAATTAAGATATGGTTCTTCAAAATTTCGAAAAGTTAACGTGCCACAGTAAAGTAACCATACAATGTAGACAGCCGTTCTCACCGCTACAATATACTCCAACATGAGTGTTCTCTGATTTTGAATAAATGTCCGCTGTAGCAATTTTTTTGAAAAAAATCGAATAACTACAAAACGCCCGAATAAAGTTGAAAAAACTAAATGAATTTATAAAGCCTAAAAATAGGTGAATCGAAATATGTAGAAATATACAGGGGGTGTTCCATTAAAAATAAAGAGAACAGAATCGATTATATGCGATTCCGAATCTTCGAATTTATAATTTGGCCAGAACTCAATAAACTTCTAATGAACTATCTCGCTGAGACACCCTGTAGTGTTCCGCTAAATTTTACGATCCATTATACCATACCACCTTTATGTACATACATATATGGACATTACCATTTGCAAAATATCTTGTAATTTTACTTATGTAACCTGACGTTACCGACAAACTATCGAGGTTTCTTATATTATAGCGTCTAATATTTTATCTTTTTTAAGACCAGATACATAACTAACGCAGGCTTGCTTTCCCTTTAGATGCGAAAGAGCGAACCCCAATCTCAAATGAATGCGTGTTCACCAAAAACAAAATAGTTTCTTGTAAATAGACGACGAGACCTCTCCATACTATACATAGAATTCTAGAAAATATATGCGGGTTGGCGGGTAGATGTATTCTAACTGAAATAACAATTAATTCTTTTAAAATGAAGCGCTCATGGTATGAGGTACCACCCTACTAGAAAAAGCAATAAAAATTGAACAACATGACAGGGCCTTCTGCGAAATCTCGATCATAATATATACGTACTATATTCAACCAACTCAATCGTAGTACTTATTAAAAAACCCTATAGGTGCGTTATGATATAGTACATACATATGTATATACTATCATATAAATTTTACGAAAAGACTTCATTTTAGAATATTTATGAAAGGAATACGAACTCATATAACTTACTTTTACGTAAACAATAATTGGCTAGCGCTTTTTATGACTTTCCGCGCACACACAAATTTGTGAAGGTAGTGTATTAAAAACGGTATCTGACTAGACGAAGAAAAAATTTAATTTGCATACATAAATGTGCTGCATTTGTTAGGTTCCTTTGCAAATGTCAATTTGCGACGATTTTACAAACAGTATTTTTTTCTAAATTGCAAATAAGTGAATGTTATGAAGAACTTGAGAAGAGAGAAAACATGTCTATCAATTTAACGATACGTGGAAATTTTCTTATAATAAAATTTATTCATTATTGTCGTAGCGGTTCGTGTTTATTATTACGACTAAAACGATGGTTACGTTGCTAAGCAGATCTCCGCATCATTGAGCCATGTAACCTAATGTTCCGCTATAGGAACTATGTTTGTAATATTAAGCTTGTTGCCGTGACACGATTCAAAGCTTCACAAAGCATTTAATTCGATAAACGCATATCATTTAAGCTTCAAAACAAAATACAGGAGAATACGTCACCAAATACATACAATTTGTTATCCGTTTACTAAATTTGAAATACAACTAGAACAATGAACCGTGCATACCAATGAATGTGTAAAATATTCATCTTGAAGCAATTATATTACTTTACACAATATAACATATAGTTCTAGCACAATACAATAAATCTTATGCTAAAACTACATACATACACTCGCGCCGGAAAGTAAGTTCAATTTATTTATTTTTCAAGAAGTTTATAAACATGCGATCAAAGACGACTGTAGTTTCATACATATTTATTAAGAAAGGAACACAATACAACAAAATACTTTTGTTAACGCCAACTGGACTCGAATCGGAAAGTAAGTTAATTATTTGATTTTGATAAATAAATCGTGCATTATGTCGTTGTTCAAATTATTATTTCAGTATTAGTTTATTATTTGAGAGTACGATACGTGTAAAACGATAGTGCCGTCTATCTGTCCTTCGAAAAAAGAACATTGTGCAACACAATATGTCGAAAAGGAGAGAATTGCAGCAAACTGGAACACCTACAAACAACAAAAATAAAAAAACGCATCAATGATGAAAACTTTCATTGTAGAGTAGCAAAGAAAAAGCCCATGATATAGCACTAAGAAACGCAAAGAAACTATTGGCATTTGCAAATCTACAAGGAAATAAGGACGCAGCGTTTTGGTAGACGGTCATTTTTATTGACGAACCAAATTTGAATTACGGTCACAACAGCGACGGAGATTGGTATGACGACAACCCGGCCAGGTACTGAAACAAAAATTCGTCAAATGTCAAATGTTTTAGTGCACGAGGAGTAGGAAATTTAGTCTTTATTGATGGAATTTCAAATGCAAACCGTTATATCCACATTTTTAAAGAAAATTTTTTGAATATGCTGCAAAAGTGGGTCATTAGAAGCGTTTGTATTCCAGCACGACAATGATCCGAAACGCACAGCGAGGGTAGCAAAGAATTTTCTTCAAGAGCCTAGGATTAATGCGTTGGACTGACCACCGCAAAGTCCGGACATTAATCCAATTGAACATTTATGGGGCGAATTAAACAGGAGAATTCAGAAGACGTCATAAAAATAAAAACACTTTTAAGACTGCCATTTTAAGAGAATGGAATATCATCCCTCTCGATATCTCCACATTAGTAGAAAGTGCATATACCACGACGCCTGCAAGCTGTTCGTGAAAGCAAAGGCTGTCATACACGATATTGATTTGAAACTATTTATTGTTATTTTTGAGGTTTTGTTTATTTTTCTCTGAATTAAACTTACACTGCGACCATTTTGAACTGTCCTGAGTTGGTCATACTGATTTTAATATCGTAACACTGTGTAATTGGCGAACCTGTTTATCTATATTTTGTGGTTAGGTTTATTATTTACAATTTACTTGAAACAAATGTCAACTTAGTAAGGTTACTTATAAGTTGAAGAAACATTTGAATGATTTTTTATAAGAATATAGTAATTGTACATTATTTTTGATTATAAATCGTATATTGTCTTAAAAAGACAGAAAAACGGTAATGAAACAGGAAGAAAATATGAAAATAAAGACACTACAACAAGACAATACACACAAATGACAGCTAATAGATAAGTGTTGATACTATCGTTATTTCACATATAAATCCAGTATGGACAGGTAAATTTTTTCCCAATTTTTATGAATCCAGGGATTATTTTGTTGCCAACTCAGGACACTTCAAAATGTTTTATCTAATAAATTAATGTTATTATTTTCAATCATGTTTGTGTTCAGTCATTTGCCCACACGAACCTAATAAGTTACTTTTTTCTCGATTTTTTATTATTTTTATAGGAATAAACTTACTTTTCGGCACGAGAGTATGTACAGTGTTACTTTCTCTTACAGTCGTAATAATAAAAATAAAAATAAATTTATTCTGACACGTCAAGGTTTGATACAAACATTCTGCCTTAAAATGTTATTCATTTTACTTTTCTTTTATACTGTTCTACGGTACTTTCTGATATCAAACTCCAACAATAATCAGCCAACCCTTCACTGTTCCACTTGCTCTGATAACGTTATTCTATAATAGAAATGTCTTGATGAAATTTCTCGGCGTGTTCATCACTGACGTCGTCGAGATTCGGGCGAGAGAAGTCTATGAGCGAGTGTAAAAAATATATTTTAAGGCTCATGTTACAACCCAGTTCATGGTAACTTCCTAGAAAATTTTGGGTCACACTCTCAGCATTACAGCACCATGTTGCAAGTCATTTAAAGTGTCTTCTAAAGGTTAATTGGAGGTCCCACAAGAATTACTTCTTTAGGTTTTGCATTCGAAATATTGGGAAATTTTTGTTGAAGGTATTGGAATCCACGACCATTCTTATCCATTACTTTGACGAAATTCTTCATCAAATCTCATTTGATATGCAGTGGCGGTTGAAATATTTTATTTGATTCCACTAGCGCCTTATGAAGTGTATTGTTTTGTCCAAGAATATACTGAGATCTGACTGGCTAATCTTTAACAACGTAGTGACAATTGCTCGATCAACTGCTCCACTCACAAAGGAAACAGCAGTGCTTTCTATACCCCTTGTTGTAAACCGAATAGAATTACTACAACTTTAAGCGCAGCGCTGATATGCCGTTTGTACACTTTGTAATCAATTTTGTCGAGAAGACGAGCCAACTCGGATGTATGGATAAACGTTTCCTATGTGAAGAAGAACAGCTTTCAAACTCAATTTCGAAGCAAGACGCCATTCTTCTGAGTTGTGTTGACGACGTCAACATGAAATCATCGAGATTATTGGAGCAGGCAAGACCTTCATCGGTTGAAAAATACTGATACAGTTCTTTCTGGTGATTACGATACATAGAAATATGTGTGCCCCGAGCTAACAGCTTCCATCATTGAAGTCTAGATCTTCGTATTTCTGCTTGAGTTTTTGACAAATTCAGATCTCGAATAAAGTAAATTAATTCTGACTGATTTACTAAGAGAGGTCCGTCCTCTAAAGATGGCAAACATTCACCATCACTGTTCGATAATAACTCGGAAATTTCTTCCTCTGCATTTGTAATGACATATTCTTCGCTCGAAACACTACAGGTGACGCTATAGGTCTTGGTACTGGCAAGGCTTCTGAATAAGGTACTGGACGAGTAACAGAAGACACACTAGTGCAACTAATCTTGTTGATTTATATTACACTATGTGTGTAGTACATAATTTCCACATTACACTATAGGAAGATTCGTACAACATGATATAATAAACAATAACACCTGAAAATACAACTTACGTTCGTATTTTAACGTTATTTCATCGATAAATAACAAAATTGTTATCCCAGGAGACTTTCCATTTCCTAGTATATCTAAATCTAATCCGGTCTAACAAATCTGCAGACAAAAATCGAGCACATGACCTTTTATATACCAATTACATCCACGTTGGTATTCCATCAAACTTTTTCCCCGTTTAGCCCTCCCAGCGCGCAAATTCATTATGATCTATCATTTTTTGCGCGCCCTCGCTAAACGAATATTGAGATTTATGTGGCGTACCATATACCTGTACAGGTATATACACATAATACCGGGGAGCTAGCAGTTAGCTGAGAGCGCGTCCATATATGCCGGTAGAATCATCCCGCACGCTTCTGGCACTGTTTACTTCTTCAGAGAGCCATAAATCAGGTGTGTTTTTGCCGGAACACGACGGCCGGCGGATAGAGAGAAGCCGGTAGAAAAGAGGAAAAAAACGAGGACTAGTGTTGCCTCTACTGGCAACCGTTCCCCCGGGGTCACGATTAACCCCCTCCAATAAGCTGATCTACAGGCTGCCTCCGTTAGCCTGTTAGCTGGCCCGGTGCTGTCCAAAACACGCGTCACTCCTAACCAGCAGTTCCAGAAGCGTGGTATCATGGTGGGAAGAGAAAAGGATATGTACTATCATTCTAGGAAATGTAGATTCGAAAAGTCGAAAGGCATAAGTATTAATTTACTTCAAATTGTTTATTTAAATGTAGCAAGCGCTAATCGAATAGAATCATTGTATAGAAAATTAAATCAATTAGCTTTTGATAACATCATTTTCAAGACAACGTTTCCGAATCGTAGTTTTGAAACAACTGAAATAAATGATAGCCTTGTATTGCTCATCATCTTTCTGCTTCATTATGTACTTTCTCCTTATTGAGTTAATTGTTTTTGTTGACGAACAATATGAGTATTTCTTTCCTCTCTCTTGTCTTATTCTCTCCTATCCTTTACTCTCATGTTTTTCCTCTTCTTTTGTACTTTTGTGTCTTTCTGATGTCTCCTTTTATTCACATTTCTTCCTTAATTTTTTTTTTCTAATTATTTTACATTTATTCTCTCCTCCTATTTTCTTCTATTGTTATCTCTATGCTTTATAATTATATTTTACTTTATCCTCTTTCTGTTCGGTTCTACTTTTACTTCCCGTTTCCTCTTTATTTCTTGGCTACTTTTCCGTTCTTTCCTTTCCCTGTTTTTGATTTCTTGTTTTGCCATTTTTCCTGGATTTTTAAATTTTCTCAAATACTTTTTTATCATTGCCATCTTCTTCTTCATGCCATTTCTTGATTCCCTCATTCTCGTCCTTGTACTTTATTCCCGTCCCCTTCACTTTTTCTATTATCTATTCTATTTTTATCGTTCATCCATTTATTATTATTATCATCGTTGCTAGTTCTCCTGTTTCCCTTTCAACGTTTCTTCTTCGTTGTGCCTCTTTCTTACTCGTCAACATAAATGTGACTTTCCTATTCAATGCTTATTCCTTTCAACATCCTTCGTTTTCATCCTGTGTTAATCCGCTTTTTTCTGATTTATTGTTCTTCTTCCTTCTTCCCTCTCCAAGTAGGAGGTGATGTAGAGATGCAGAGGCGTGATGATACTGTAACAGATTTGAAAAATTGATAGCGCAGCTTGGTTTGGAAAGGGATTGGGAAGGAGAAGAAAGAATGTCTTTAACTACATGAGTAAATTGCAGTTTTGTAAATTTTATATAAAGAAATGGAAGTGTCACATTGTCTAATACTACATTTAGGACATTATGAGTCATTATAATCGAAAGAATTTCGGAGACTTTTAATGACTGGCTGTGCTTTCTGCGGCCACTGTCAGCAAAAGATGTGTTACACTATATCCAATTCTTTTACCTTCGTTTCGTACCCTTTTCTTCTACTTTCTCCTTTTGGTGGCCTATCTTTATCCATTACTCTAGCTCTTTACTCCTCTTTCTTTTCCATTCTACTTTCATCTTCTGTTCTCGTTTGCTTCTTGTCTTTTATTTTCTCTTTCATTTTTTTAATTTTTTCACATTTTTCTCTTCACTTTTCTATTATTTATCTTTCTTGTTCTTCATTCTTCTCGTTTCTTGCTAAGTTCCTCGTCTGTTTTTCTCTTGCCTGTACTTCTACCTTACTCCTCTTTTCTCTTCTCTGTTCGCTTTAATTATCATCGCTCCTCTTTTTCCACTGCTCCTTTGTTCTATTTCACTTTCTCCCCACACGTTTTTAGCTTTCTTCTCCTGTCTCCCAGAGCAGTAACTTTTTTTCTTCTTTCCTACCTTCATTTCCTTTTCTCTATTATTTATTCGTCCATTTCTTCCGCTTTTTTGTTTTTTATTCTTTATTTCCTTTCTCCATTCTTATGTTCTCCTCCTTAAACTCTTTTCGGCTCTTCGTTCTTCATTTTACTTATTTCAGTTTATCTTTCTCTGTTGGCTTTGGTTTCTTCTATTGTTTTTCTCTCTTTTATTTTTGCTGATTCTCCTCTATCATATTTTATCTTTTTGTGTAATGTTATAATATCGACACACATGAATTGTAACATAGTTACAAGTTTAACTGAAAAATATCAATATCAAAATCGCGCTAACTTTGAAAATCAAAATTAAGAAGATACAAATATTCAAAAATTTTGACTGTAATTTATCTGAAATATATTTTCAAATACTACTAAATTCCATCATTTATTCAACGCTTGCTGTGTGTATTACTATGTACCAGAACCATTTATACCTACAGCTCTGAATATGAACGCATTTACAAGTGACAGCAATCGTGAAGACTTGTCTCGCACCACACAACGAAAACTATAAAAATTTGCAGATAATTTTATTATTATTTCTTATGCTAAATGAAAAAGAAGAAAAATGTATTCATTAACCGACATTAAAAGAAAGATCACCTCAAACAAATACTTCAAATTCTTGGAACAAAAAGTAAGGAAGTTGTGGGAAGGAAAAGGGTGCAGAATAATACTAAAGTAAATTTCTGCAATATTATGATTTTTGTATATACATACATACATATATATTTATAAGCCAAAACTGCCCAACATCGTAGTACAAAGTTAAAAAGCGAGACAAAGAGAAAAAGGATCGAATAGAATCGAACGTGCACAGCTTTTTGGGACCCGACATCTATGTATATGGAGAGAGGAGTTTCATTAGTCTGATGCCTGTAACAGCGGACTTTTAACGGACGGCAGATTAAACGAGACTTTCCGGTCGCCGACGCCACTGCTGCCAACCTGTTCCGGATGCAAAAAGAGGATCGTACGTGAGTGTTGGGTAAATTGCACGGCGAGCTTTTATCGCTTTAAAGTGCAGGTGAAATAGAATCCGGTGCCCTCGTTTGTTTTTGCTACGAATTAAATTGAATGTAGATTGGCTTATAAAAATGTTTTCCTTTAACGGTATTCGTTTGTATTTTTCTAATTGTATACAAAGCAATTATACGTGACAGATGAAATGAAAACGGGTTTTACAAAGGTAGATCAGTATCATATATATGACGTATTGTCGAGAAGTTTTTGGATAGTAGCCAATCATTTACTAAATTTCACATCTTTCCATATTTTCGATACACGATGTAACCGTTTTTAGATTACCGGTAATTTTATCTTTTCCACTTATCGTGTTACTACTGAATGTCTTTCGAAAAGGTCCACTCACAACTTTATAAATCTAGGACTATCCTTTGAATTCACCAAAATTTGTGCTAGTAATTAGTGGATGAGTCATAAATGGAACCAATAAGACATCAATAACTTTAATTTTACCTCGTACGGTTGAAACACTAACCTCACATTTGATTCTATTCGCGACAGGACAATATCAATTAATGTGTTTAACTGGTCCATCGAATTGATCTACAACTGTTCGATTAGTTCAATGAGTTTTTCAAATTTAGACACTTCTTTGCTCGAAATGAGAGATAGAAGATAAAATTAAGCAAAAGGATATACTAAAAATGGTCATATGTGTAACCCTAGAAATTGATCGAATGAGAACTGGTTAATCACTTAGCACAAGTAGCTACAGTCGCATTTAAATAACCACATCGACAGCAATGTTTCCTGTGACGTTAATTGTATAGCGCAAAACGGTGACTTGGATATTGTTCTTGACAGGCGGTGGTACAAAAAACTCTACCAAAACACATCTAACATTCAATGTTGAGGATAACTGTAATAACCGCGATGTAGATAATTGGTTTTCACTGGTTCTAACTGATACTGATATAAATGGCAAGATATTTTTCTTAACTACCCTAAATCTGGTCCTTATCTTCAATGTAGGTAAGTAGATTATTATGAACACAAAAAAGATGTGAAAATGAAAATCATACCCCACGTTGGTAGGAGGGGGAAGGAGCAGGGAACTCATTTCATTTAAAAAGTGCTTAAAAATGAATATCAATACATTTTTTTAATCTTTCTTAACAAACAAAAAGTAAACCTTTTCTACAAATCTTATAGAAATTGCTTTCGGCTTCATACTTGCACGAGAGATAGGTTGATAAGGTATTCATTATTAATGCAAAGTTACAAATTCATTCAACAACTACCTTTATAATTGTCGCACTTTGTCGAGGGTTCTTGAATGTACTCGAAATAGTGAATGACCGTCCCCAGGACATTTTCAGGACTTAATAGATGGTTTAATCTATATTTAAAAATGAAAATACATAAATACTATTAATAACACGTATTACTATTATTACGACTCAACTAATTAATTTTCAAATACTAAGTTAACCAGATAATAACTATTTTCAAAATATTTATCGTAACACACACAGGAATATATCCTAGTTATATGTGTTATTATTTAATACAAAATATCTAACTTATATAGAACACACATGTAAAACAAGAAATAAGAGCTAATTGCAAATTGAAAGTAAACTTAGACTTCAAAACTAAAATACAAAACAGAGACGTTAGAGGGCGGCCAGACCACAAGCACAGATGACGAAAAACAACAAAAACAAGAAAATAAATAATAAAATAGCAAACGAAACGTAAATTACTAATGAAAATATATGGTTGTCCTGGTCGCTTAAAATATGACGTTTTAGATGTATTAAATACTTCAATCTGTTGAGAAAACTTATTATATAACTAACAATTGAATAGTTCTTAATATTTAACGACAATCTATTTCTCCAGACATCAGCTACGAGGGAGCGTTTTTATATTCGCGGAATGGGGGATAAGGGGTGGAAACAAAAAAACCAAATTATTTTTCTTTTTCAATATATTCGCCTACGAGACGGATACATTTTTCACATCTTTCAATTAATTTATTTATACCCTCATAAAAAAATGATTTCTCTTTATCTGCAAAATACGCCGAAACTGCCTCCTTGACTTCATCATCGGCAGTAAATTTTTTACCCCGCAGCTCTTTTTTCATTTTCGGAAACAGATAATAATTACTCGGGACCAGGTCTGGGCTGTAGGGTGGGTGATTCACAATTTCGAAGCTCACCTTATGCAGGGCAGCTAACGCAACGCGGCTCTTGTGGACGGGCGCGTTGTCGTGCAAAAGCAGCACACCTTTCGTCAATTTTCCCCGTCTTTTCTCTTTAATGGCTTCTTTTAGTCGCTCTAATATTAAAGCGTAATATTCTCCGGTTATAGAAACACCTTTATCTTTATAATCAATCAACAATATTCCTTCCGAGTCCCAAAATACCGTTGCCATGAGTTTCCCAGCTGATTGTTTTTAAATTTCTTGGGAGGTGCTGTGCCCTTTTTATGCCACGGCATGGAGTCTTGTTTGGACTCAGGTTCATAATGATGAACCCAAGTTTCGTCTCCAGTAACAATTCGACTCAACACACCATCCTTGTCTTCATTACAGAGGTCCAAAAATGCACGCGAACACTCTACGCGCTGTTGTTTTTGCGGCGGCGTGAGCATTCTCGACACCCATCTTGCGCTGACCTTAGACATGCCGATATATGAGATGATGGTGTAGGATTTTAAAAATTGTTGTATCGGATACTCCAACCATTTCTGCGAGTTGTTTCTTCTTTAGTCGAGCATCTTCGAGTACAATTTTTTCAACTTTTTGTATAAGTGCTGGGCATGGTCACCTCAATGCTCCTACCCGGCCTCGGGTCGTCTTTAAGGGATTACCTTCCTTGTTTAAATAAACTATGCCACTTGTACACCATGGTTTTTCCTGGACAAGAGTCGCCGTAAACCAATGACATCTCATTCATTATGGTAGCGGCTGATTTTCCTTGCCTGGTAAGGAACTTTATAACGGCACGATATTCGATTTTTTCCATATTTCACTTTTCACTCCTGTTTATGTTACTTGGTTGACGATAGCTCAAAGACTAACTGTCTAATAACACTGAAACTTCGTATTTATACTAATTATGAATGCGAATGTACCAGTTGAATCATGCATATCAATAATAAAAAGCAAAAACAGCAATGGTCTCAGATTGCTTCCCTGCGGAACACCGGATAAAATTAAATAGTGATCGGAATAATAGTTGTTGAAATACACAGACTGCTTTCGATTACGCAAATAAGACAAAAAGAAATTTAAAAGTGTTTGAGAAAATCCAAATTTTTGAAGTTACTTATAACCTATATACAATTTACCGCGTTGAGGAATTTGAAGCGTAATTTGAGGTACAAAAGGAATAAGTGAAAGGTATAACAAAAATTAAAGACGTTAAAGCGCCAGAAGTATGTTAATTATAACGTCTTGTGATGTTGCCGTCTAAAAAATACCATTTTTGTTCACTGAAGAAGCTTATAAATAATTAGCGAAGGCTTAGAAACGAACAAAAGTTCACGTCTTCTTAATTCTAACGCCTGTAGCTGCAATCTCATTAAACCTTCCCGTTTACACCTGACGTTGTACAGCTAGTAGTTCTTATCAACGTTAATTATAACGAAATATAACAATACCGAATACAACATCACGCACAACACTTTCTCTCGAAAGTGCCCGTAAAACCACACCACGGGATCTTTCACAGCAACAACCAAAAACGAATTAACGGACGGGTTTCTGCCTCAGGGTACAGGATTTAAACTTGTTTAACGGCCAAGGTTTACTATAAATGCAGATTGATCGGATAGGACACATTAGTATCCCCAAAGCTTCATGTTACCAAATTATGACATATTGCATTTAACCGCGAATTTCTGTCAACTGAAAAACACAGTAGTGAAGATCTCATGTGCGATTAGTACGTGGCCACATTAGGGCATACTTCCACTTCTTAACATAATTTTGAATATGCATCTTTTTACGAAAATATGATTTGAACAAAAAACTAACAATATAAACTACTTACAGTAATACTGGTAGGTAGTTATTTTTGTTAAAGCTAAAACACATTGTTTGATTATAATTGTAGCATTGCTGCCTTAATTTTTGCTCAAATTGCGACTATAGATTCCTATATTCCAAGTTATCAAAATACTATTAAACAATCCAATTCCAATTTTCAGAACTTATAATAAACGATTATTGCACAGACGTTCTCTGGTTTTGCCTATACCACCATCCGCAACAGTAAATTAACATCTGTAGCAGAACACATAGAATATATGTACGACCATGTTTATGTTATATTATTCGAGGTGCACAATTTACTATTATACCTTGCCGGGTGTGATTAATATCCACGCCATTACCAGAGTTAGTTTCGAATCTCGCATCTCCGCACCGTTTCATGAAATACCCTACCACCCTCTACATATACCTTCTAGAGCAATCCGTCTTTGGAACAAGTCCATAAGTTGGCCACATTAACTGCTGCATCGTGAGAGAGTGCATGGCAAGTTAATAATGGCTTCCTTGGCCACTGTTAGCAACACACGCTATCTCTCTTGTACAGAGTCTTTGACTGATGGTGTTCCTCCACAACTTATAAATTACCCCGGAACACCTTTGATCTATTTCCGTCTTCGCCCTACGCTTGCTACGCGCCTCCCCTTACGTCCCGCCGTTCCTTCATCGTAACACCGAAGCTTCTCTACATTTGCATCCGGTTGAAGTTTTCATTAAAACTTGCGCCCGGTAAATACTGTTAAGCAATCTAATTAATGAGTTTCGCAAATTATGGATTTCTTCTGATGATGTTTCGCCGAGGAAATGGATTTAATTTCGCATCGCGGTCTTATTAACGGAAAAATTAATGAATACTTCATATTTACCTTAAAATGTCGGAAACAGCGCGTATCTTTCATCGTACAGATGGAAAAAATTGAAACATGTTCTGATAGTGGTAAAGTCGTATTTCGAATAGACCTCAATAAATGTAAATCTTTAATTGAGTTTGTTGTGCTTGACAGGTTTAATAGTCTCTTGAATAGATTACGTTGAAACACCATCTCTTTCTGTAAGGGCCATATTTCAACAACAAAGATTATGTAGAAATTTAAATTTACTCTTTTTGTCGTTGATATCAGTGTAACGGAATTTAACGCTATATTAGATCACCAATATGGGAGAAGGATTAAATGCTTGTATCCCCTTCCAGTTCTCAAATTTGGATTAACATTGTACGATCATACGACGTAGTATACATACTGACCTCTCCGACCTACGCACATCCCTTATTCTTTAAACTTACAATAAAGTTCAAACTACAGATATTTGTTTAATTAACTTTAGACGAATACCAAAATCCTTGCCTGTATACGTCCTTTGTATTCCCGGAAACTGAAATCGGGTTACGTTGATTAGTTTGCGAGAATAACTGAGGCAAAGGCGAGTGAGCAGTGCGGTGAAGTGTTAGGAGAAGGTGAAACCCGAGCGCTGTATCGGTGAGAGTAATGCAGGAATTCCAACACCCATCCCGGCAACATGGCCGCCGGGTAATCACCGAAAAACAGGGCCGATTACACCTTCTTAACCCGCCGACAACCTCGAGTAAAACCGACCCCCTCTTTATTCTAATATTACACAATTACACTTGATGAGTCTTTATCGTGGATTCGTTTAAATTCTGTAATAGTTAATTAGAATTTTACTTAATTAGTAAAGACGAAAAATGCAAGTGTATATAATTTAACAATTGTTCTATGAGAAGGTTAGATAGATAACATGTACCAAGTAAATTCCCTAGTTCTAACGCAACAATAAATCGTTTCACAAGAAAGAAAAAAAAATATCTCTAAAGCCACCAAAAATCTAACTGTCAAACGATAGGTAACAGAACAACTAATTGAGCTCAAAACACCCCAAAAACGTAGATCCCAGTGTTCAAGAACTAGCAAACATCTATATAAGCAAATATATGTTGAGAAAGTAGAAGCAAAATCAGCTGTAAATATTGCTCAACTTGATCAGTCAAAAATTGCTAGCAGTCTTAGAGTAGCTAGATTAATAATATAAAAAAATGATCATATAATCAAGACTGAATAAGCCTATATAAAGCTGAAACCACGACATCATATTAGCGAATTACAAGCAATTCTAACCACTCAAAAAATTGACATATTGTTATAATATTCATTTTTTATTTTCAGCCGCGCTGATTTATTTTATTTGGTACTTTGGTATTAATGGCAACGGTTTGACAAGCAGCCTGCAGCCAATGACAAGCAGCAAGGAAACTAAAATTCAACAAAAGTAATAGAATGTATTAAAACAGGTATTTTAATCAAATTTATGTGTCAATTTCTGTCAATTCTTAGTACACATGCAGATTCAAACCAAATTACGTAGCAATCCAAGTTTCTAAAGCACTAGAATCAAATGCGTTCATGGATATTTAACAAAGAAAAATCAAGCAGACCACGTGGTTTCGACCTTCTAGGTCTCCTCAGTGCAACTATGAATGTAAGATCTAATTTGATCTCCCTTCATATCATAACTTTATCTGTATAATAACCTCCGACAATGGACTAATTCCAACCCAATGCCCTCTAGTGGTCAGGGTCGGAAGTAGCACAGTGCAAGGCACTACACAACACAAGTCGGTACAGCACATACTGAGCGCCTATTATAGGCATTTTTTGGTTTTCACATTGTGGCGTTTTTTTATAGAGTTATTTATGTACAAGTTTTGCCCACTTCTTTTTAGCTCCCGCCAGTGTTTTTGCTTCCGCCACTGTGTTTCCCTTCCTCCGTATTATTTCTCCGGAAACTCCATCCCATGCTTGTGTTAGTTTTTCCTCTTTCCTTCGTGTGTTGCTGTTTGAATTCCGTACTGGTTTAAATGGTCTTGTTTCTTGCTTTGATAAACTCTAGTGTTGATTCTATTTCTAAATTTTCTCTTATGTTTGTATTAAAATTGGTCGGTATAAAGTTTTACACGAGCTTTATATATTATATTGGTACTATCATTAATCATAATTTTATCCTCCAGACTATCCAGTTGTATTACGCACGTTTTGTCCTTCAATTTTATCCCGTTGTTTATTTTTACTTTTACACCTTAACTAATCATCGTAAGGCATCGGAGAAATTATTTTGAAATTGTGCTAACCTTTCAAGCCACCAGTGGCGTAGAAAGCTATATCGTTCAGTATTACTGCAGCATTCTAACACCATCAACATACAAAGAAAACGCAGGATATATTGCAATTCAAAACCAAACTTCACAAAAGAAGTTCCCTTGAATTTAAGCGTTTGCCACTACTACCACGATATCCACCCGCACAATACAGATAGAGGTGACAATTCTGTACTTAATAAGCACTATTCGATAGAAATTTTTAAATTGTATCTTGAAAAATATCAAAGAAACGCAATTAAAATACAACCGAGATGTCTATGACAATAAATACAACATAGTAACGTCCTAGATACAACATCGAGAAGTGCAACTATGTAATTGGGTTGGCAATCTATTCGGACAACCACTAACAGAGTAGAATTACTGCAAGCAATTAAAGATTCTAATTGCAAAATACATTTTCCGTTAAAGCTTATTGGGATACGATAAGTACCCGTGTTTGGCGACAGATGGTGCTTTGTGTGAAAACCTGCATTACCAACGACTGTGAGTACTATTCTTTAGTTCCCGTCTGTCAAAATTTCAGCGAGATTCATCGAGTACTTTAGTTTTAATAGCTGTTGAAGGTGAGTAGATATTTTTCCAATAATAGGAAAAAGAATAATATCGCTCAGTGATTAGATTTGTTTTTTTTTGATGGAAAAACGTGTGCAGAAATCAGTGAAAAGTTGCAAGTAGTTTACAGCGGTCATGCACCATCGATGACTACTATCAAAAAACGTTTACAGTGTGGAAGTCGACTCCATCTCGAACATTAAAATTCACTAAAATTTCAAGAAATTTATTATTTTCAATTTTTAGGATTTCCAACTTTATTCGGAACATATCTGTATTATGTGACTTGTGGGAAAAAGTATCCAGTCAGTCATTTTTGATGACGTCCCACGACGGAGAGGGTTTACCCGTATATATAATTTCCTTCTTCAACTCCTTCCCGTATCATCTCAGTCTAGTGACGGACGACTGTGTTGTCCGCCAGGCAAGCTCCCCTCGTAAGTGATTCAACGCTACCGATTTACAAGGGCCCCCTTTTCATTTCGAATAATTGTCAACTGTATTGACAATTCGAACGTTCCAAGCTTATTGGTGGTCGATCGATGTTCGCAGATAAGCTTTCGTAACATCTTCTGTGGATGTCGGACGAACTGTGTTATCGGTCCATACAAGCCCCTTTTGTGGCTCTATTCACACACCCGTTCATGTGCATCTCCATAAGAGATCATAAACTTTGTACTCCTGAACCCCACAATTAAAATTTAACGCTGTGTTAGTTATAATATTCATTTACCGTTTATTGCTGTAGACATTTTCAGTTAGTTCCGTGTTGTCGCAGCATAGCTACCGTAACATTCTCTTCCAAAAACATATCCTAGAATTATACATACGTACTACATTATGAGCCTGAAGCAAATGCTTTTATGCATGTAGCATTAGCCAGTTTTGTTTTTGATAATTACTAGGTATTCTGTATTTAGCTACCTTAAATTAACTGATATCTGTCTGAAATTGTGTTTACGATTAAATGATTTATCTCGCCTGCATTTTGCCTATTTTCAACCATAACTTCAGTGCTTATGTTCAAATTAATTTGATTTTTTCCTGCAGTAGATCTCATTGCCAGCATATTTATTTGAGATATATTTTCCTATTTTTTTGGATACTATTGTTATGTATATGTAACAATAGGAAGTATAGGATTGATTGTATAAATTATCTGAGTATAAAATCTCCAACAATTAATCAAACGAATACTATCAACACTAACGCTACCCGGATCACGTAATATTATTCCTCATCAAATCCGAGGCAAAACACAAATAAAATAGAATTTCATGTCTTGCTTCTAATGCACAAGATTTAAATTAACCAATTTAGTGTGCCGCTTCAATGAAAACGTGCAAAGTTGAAAGTTTGCCCTATTTGATAAAAGTACGAGTACGAGAGAGCGCCTAGCTGAATCGAATCCGATAAAGTTTCACGAGCACTGCAGCGAATAAAACCAACTTCCGACGATTTCTAGCATCCAAACCTGTTACTATTTATAAACAAAGCTGAATCATGGCGACGACTAAAAGGAAACTATTGCACTGAACTATTCCGAAAAGCGTTTCTTTTTCTTCTTAATTTTTCGTATATAAAGGCAGAACGCGGGTAGCTGATTCGAATAGATGGACTTTGCTGGATTTTATGCATTTTAAATAGTAAATTTGATTTCTGGTTAAGTTACACGTTCTGTTTGAAAATCGATGGAAAGCTATAAAATTCCGCTAAACCAGGAACGAAATGTTATCGACTTTTAGTATTAAATATTTCCGCGCTAGTGAGTAACGTTTCTACTAACATTTTAGTTTAAGCACAGAACCAAACTCAATCAAAGGAAGGCCATGGAAATATTGTCAACTGAAGCTTAAGAAATAAAGTGAATCTCATAACACGGTGTTAAAATTTTTGTGTACGATGTTTCAAAAGTAATGCCATACCTTCAATTTACTCCTTTCTTATGAGTGTGGCCTATATGTCAACCATTCTCTATTATATTTAAATTGCATTCGTTTACGAAAAGTTGAATGAATAAGGGGCAACAATAAACACATTACGAGGGTAGTACCGATTATTTCTGCAAACTAATATTTCTTGTTTTCTATTTTAACAGTTCGAATTTAGTTTGGATAACTGCATAAAAATGCATTTAACGAGAAAAAAATTTAGAGCAATGATTTACTATGATTTTAAAAGTTTTTCAACTCCAAAACAAAGTGTTTCAAGTCTTTGTGCTGCATTTTGTTATCAAACTCCTCCTCAGAGGACAACTTTTTTCGCCAAAGAAGGCGAATCTCACCGTTACAGAAACATGGCATGATTGCAATAAACAATATTTTAGATTAGAGTGGAAGTACTGGCTGTACAACGTTAAGGTCAAAAGGAAGGACTCTTGGGATAGGCAGCCAAAAATCAAACGATGATTTAACAAATCTCCATTTAATATTCTGGGGATTTGTTAAATCATCGCTTAATATTTTAGATAATAGTTTGGATATAAAAAAAGTTGTTGTCGTTGTATACCTAATAATTTAACACTGAAAGAAAAACAATACCGAGTGGAGTGGCGTAAAAAATACGCTTAAGAAATATGATGAAGGTAGGTCTAAAGCAGTTTGCAACATCATTACTGATGATGAAAGCTGGATATATGCATTTGAACCGGAATCAAAACAGCAGTTGGCTCAATGGGTGCTTCCAATAAAACCCAATCCAGTCAAAGTGAAAAAATTTGTGAGTATTGGAAAGAAAATGGTAGCCAGTACCTTCCCAAAATCAGAACCTATTACAACAATCGTGCCTGAAAATAAACGTACAGTTACCACACTGGTATTTACCAGAGTTGTTCAGAAGGCTCGTTTACGACGCACTAGATCAGAGATTGTCCTTCATTACCCCCTTCATCAAGCATTTTAAGGATCATAAATGTATTATTACCCTTTTCAACACACTTATGGTTAATAATCTACTGTATGGCTCTGTGATCAGGAACCCCATGTATAATGTTCACATTGATAGAATTGATAGAATTTTCATATATCATGAACGTCTGGTTGCATATATAGAGTGTCTCAACCGGAGGTTTGTTTTTAAAGTTGCAATTCAACACATTAAATTGTCGAAATTTGTCAATATTATTAATTCGTGATAAAGTACAGACATGGACATTGCACGTGGAACACAATATTTGGACAAGTGCCCGCAGCAACTACGTTGACAGATGTCCATTCTGTTGACGAAATTGCGTCACCATCTCAGCAATTGCGTTTCGAATGCGTCTTTCAGCTGGTGAAGTGTTTGAGGATTGTTAGCATATACATTTCCCTTCAAAAATCCCCAAAGGAAGAAAACCATCGGCGTGATATCGCAAGATCTTAGTGGCTTATTTTGATCGCCATGACGAGAAATTACACGACTTGGAAACCTTGTGTGCAATAACTCAATTGTTTGGTTCGCTGTGTGGCTGGTGGCACCATCTTGTTGAAACCAGAAGTTATCCACATCCATACTATCCAACTCAGCCCACAAAAAATTGGCTATCATGTCATGATAACGATCACCTGTGACGGTTACCGCGGCACCAGCAGCGTTTTCCAAAAAAAATGGTCCAATTACACTGCCGGGCCAAAATCCCCACCAAACAATACTTGGTAAGTGCATAAGTTGTTCTTCAATCACACGAGGATTCTCAGCGTCCCAAATTCTGCAATTTTGTTTGCTAATGTGACCATTAAGTTGAAGATGATTTGTGTCGCAAAATCTGGATTATCCGGTTGCATCGCTAACACCCTGGTGGAACTGGTTTCATTTGAAAGATAGGAACACCGTTTGATATTTTAATTTTGACATAATACCTTTATTACCGTTTGTCAAGCATTAATGGTTCCTTCCAAATCGTAGGGCATGTGAAGTGTGCCATTCCTCCAAGCAGTGTGAATTCTAGGATACGATACCTAACAGATATGAGAGCCCCAAGCTCTTACCTGGTACACCTACCCAAACTAAAGTGGGTACCACCTTTTCACTAATGAAATAATGTTTTGCCTTTGAGGCTTGAACGGTGTTCAAAATAAAATCAGAAAGCTTCAAAACTTTGTTACTGATAACTTTTTTTTAAATGCGATGTCTAATATTTTGTTAAATCATTTGATAAAATTCTGTTAATTTTAGGTATCTTTTTTTTATCTTAATAGGGTAAAGTATATAGTGATTGGCCTCTTAAGTGCCATTTAAGCTTGCATTTAGGATCATCACCTTACAAATGGCTGTATCGAATAGGCAGCGGCGGTTTTAGGTAGCTCAGTTGATGCTGTTTAAGATGCAATTCATAGAAGTTAATTTAAATTAGATTTTTAAAGTAAAAAATAATTTAGAATGAAATGCAATAAGAGTGATAGTTATTGGCCTAGTTTACACAGTGATTGGCCATATTGGTTACAGTAGTTGGCCACTAAACAATTCACCCAAAAAGTCCAGTTGCCTGGATACCTATCTATTGTACCTACCTATACTTAAGTAATCAAGATAGGTAATAGTGATTGAGAAAATGTGAAAGATCGTTCAATAATCCAATAAAAACATGTATAAAAGAGTATATTTCGAGATAATATATAACAGAAATACATACATTATTGAGATAATAGATAATCTTTGAGGATACATGCATAAAAAGCTACATATTTTTCTTAAGGCATGTTGGACATTTAAACATGTCTCCAGTGGAGTTGTGAAGTTTGTGCTTTATAATACAGTTTAAGTGGAATACCCTAATACAAAATTGACACTTTATTCCGAAATTATACACTGTTAAGTTATTTGCGCAACTGAAACACAAGCTTTTAAAAAGCACCGTATTTTTTAAAGGATCAAGCTCTATTGCTTTAATACGTGTATCAATGTCTTCGTCTCCAGAAGCGGATTTTGTTATCTTAATATCTGAAAGAATACGTATTTTTGGTACATTACGCGTCCCAATAATCGTTCGTTTCACTCGAAGAATCTTTTCTTTATCTGGCAGCCACGGTGTATCTTCATCAGAGTGACTACTATATCTGTCATCTATTTTTGACAATTCTTTAAAGTAACTTTCAGGCACCCCTTTACTTTCGTCAGAATCTTTAGTAACGGTCTCCGTCTTCACTAGAGAAGTATTCTTACCGTGAGTTTTCTTTTTATCTGCGTCTTTAGTCTTTTTTTGTTGAACTTTCAATTTTTCAGCTTTAGTGCGCTTTCTTTCTTCTTTTTCCTTCTCCTTGTTTTTTTTTACATCTTCTTTGTCAGTCTTAATTTTTTTCCATTGCGTCGAAGTTAATACGAACGGAAGCCTTTCCGTCTCTTTTACCCCTTTTCTTTGGGGAGTAACAGGCCATTGTAATATATTTTCAATACTGATATTTTCCAATTTATCTTCTGCTTGGACATTTTTGTTATTTTGTAAGTTTATATTATCCAAACGAGACCCATCGTCGTTGTTAAGACTTGCAACTGTATTAACGTTACCACCTTCTATATTTTCACTTATATTTTGAGCAGCGTATTCTAAATCTTTTGCATTGATATTGGTTTCCATGTTGACATTATTAGCAAATATAACTTGCATGTTTTCAATGTCATAGAAATCGTCAGTAAAACTCAAATTTATTTCAGACAACTCTTGTGAACTCCCTTCTAGTATAGAATTTTCTGCATTTATATTTATGGGTTGATTTGGATTTTCTTGTGCCGTTTCTTCGAAAGCTGTGTATAACTTATAAAGTATAGTAAAATCTTCTGAACATATTTCTTCTTGAATATCATTAACTTCTTCTAATTCTTTAACTTTTTCTTTGCCAATCACTTCTTTAAATTTTGTTAAAGTTAATATAGATTCGTTTGAAATGGTTTTACTGATATTGGAATTTTCAACGTTAGTAGGCCCATTTCTTGTTCCCAAACATTTTGAGAAGTCTACCGTATTCGGATTCCAGGGTATAAGCCGCAGGCTCGAAACCCATTTATAATACTTTTTTTTTAATGTACTTGTCAACCACCACTTTCAGAATGGGTGCAAAATGACCTTTGGTAACAGTCGTCAACGGGTTATTCCGCCTCCAGTCTAAAACTGCTCTCCTCCACCCATCTTTCATTGGCTTGAAACACGATACATCAGCTGGTTGTAGTATGCGGGTTGCATTTGGATATAAACATACAAGTACAATTTCTAGTCTAGAACACAATTCACTAACTTTGTAGGTTAAGTGAGAACTGTGGCCATCTATAAACAATACCACAGGAAATTTTGTATGGAACTTTTTTAAAGCAGGATACAAAACATTCGAAATGTATTCATAAAACACCTCCGAACGCATCCACCCCGATTCGCTTAAACCTACTCCCCAGCCCTCAGGAATGGAACTAAGCACAGCACCAGGAAGTCGCTTATAGGGAAAAATAACCATCGGCGGGGTTACAGTTCCTGCAGCTGTAAATGTAAACATCACTGTTACAGTGCTTTTTGATGGAGCGTTTTCAATTTCGTATATATTTTGAGCTCCTTTAGGAGCAAGAACTTTCGAATTTTTTGGGGATAAGTTAAAGTTAGTTTCGTCTCCATTTAAAACTCTGCTAGGGTCTTCCAGAATGTCTAACAGATTTTTAGATGAGAGATACGCATGTATTTCACCGAACCATTTTTTTATGTCTGCCTCAGAGACATGGGAACTAGCAGATGTTACTGCCTCTGAAGTACGAAGGGTTAGTTCAGGGTGACGTCGAAGAAAGGCACGGTACCATCCAACGCCTGGTAAATTATTAGGGAATGGATTTGTCCTGGGCGCTTTGTCAAGAAATTCTTTAACAGAAGATTGTATATCAAGTTTTCGTCTAGGAAACCCTTTTCTAAAACTTTCTGTAATCCAACTAACTAAAGTAGACTCTTCTTGGTCTGTTAAAACTGGGACAGGGCCAAATTTGGATTTTACATCTTTGTGATTCTTTCTAAACTGTAAAGTTGCTCTCGGAATTTTAAAATGTCTTGCAACTTCCTTAGAGGCTGTCCTTGCTCAATAGCTTGCAAAGCTTTCTTGAGATCGGCTTCAGAATAATTTCTGTGGTAGGATTGGTCTTTAACTTTCGGCATTTCTAGCTATAATAAAAGTGACTGTGATGGTATTTATTCATGGCCTGGCTAACGACTGCATATTAACATTTAATAATAATGATTTTCAGCAAGCTGTCTTATTAGCAGTACAAATAAAGTTCAAAATAAACAGAAAACAACGAATTAATTAAAAATGAAAAATTGCAGTGATTGGCCAATAACTATCATGTACCGTTAAATGCATTCACAGTGGTTGGCCTATCAAAAATGTGTTGTTTTTGAGGTTATACTGCAATAAAACAAACAGAAATACAATACTCTACTTTCTACCTTTCATCTAAGGTAAATATATTAAGTCTACTTGCGTACTAAGAATTTAGTGACAACTTACCGAAATGCATCTGCTTACTAAAAATGAATACTGTAGCTTAAATTATGGACCGGTCACTTTTAACTACTGTTTTACAGCACTTTGACGAATACCAACCTATAAATGATAAATGTCAACTACTTAGTAGTGTTGCCAAATATTTTATTTAACGTAACATAATCTTTA
The DNA here is from genome assembly GCA_023690525.1 of Holotrichia oblita. Classification (NCBI taxonomy): domain Eukaryota; kingdom Metazoa; phylum Arthropoda; class Insecta; order Coleoptera; family Scarabaeidae; genus Holotrichia; species Holotrichia oblita. The sequence goes on along the minus strand of CM043015.1, from coordinate 45,922,604 downwards.
AACTAGACGGTTACGTTGAAACATCAACTTAAAGTTAATATGGCCAATCACTGTATAGTGGCCAACAACTGTATACTTTACCCTAATTGTTTGCACAGATCTCTACACATCTGCATCTGCATAACCGTAGCAATTGTACCATTTGAGTTACCTAATCCATTTGGTTCCATAATATTTACTGTAATCAAGGAACTTTTATTTAACAAGCGACAAATGTCGAGAAATCATTTTAACATGGAGAAATTCCGAATGCACATTTGCAAATACGATAAAAAGATTCCACTTTGACTAGTGCAAGTTTAAGTAGAATATATCATTTTAAAACACACATCTGTCTTAATATACATTGATCGAATTTAATTGTAATTTAAAATGTAATTTATTACACATAGTGAGCAGTTAACAGTAGATATAAACTCAATGATTTTAGCAGGAACAATTACTTAGAAACCAAATACTGTGTGTTAATATTTGCCCTGTTTACTTTATTCACAAAAACAATTGAATCAACTAGGTACTCTTGAAAGAAACTAAGCGACATGACCCGTTAACACTGTCGTATAGTTCCTTTCAACAGTAATCAATTCAAATTGCTTCCCAAAGTAAAAGATTACCAAGAACAATAACAAACGTCTAGCTAACGAATTAATCATATACATGTGTGTACATTCGTAAAATAGCAATTGTTTAAGATACGGTATCCATAAAAGTATTAGTATTTGTAAATATGTACACACATTTAATTAAAGGTAAGTAAGTAACTAAGGAAAAGTTTTCATATCATCCCACTAGGGATATGACATTAATTGTAAGACAGATTGTACATTAATAATATACACCTAAATAAATTTGTTCGGTGTTGAAACACCGAAATTTACTGTCGGAGAATTCAGTGCACTTTTTAAGACTTCAATGTTTTAAATTTCATCCAGTACTTGCATTACACTGTTCCAACGCCAGCTTTTATGATAGCACGACTGGCATTTAATTCGGTACATGTGCTTTGAATTATCCAAACGTTCTGTGCTGTAGACAACATGCTACATTAAAGTCGGGCCAGAAGCGTAGTACTATAGAAGTTTATACTGAGATGCAATTTATGTTTCAGTTCATCTTGAACGAAAATCGCTATAATATATATTCTATACGTGTAGACTCATACGTACACTTGATTGAGAGGAATTTACTTTAGTACTTATAAAATTTATTCCACATTGAACCAGATGTAAGATGCAATCTGGATAAGTTAATACAAGACTAAATACATTTTTAAACATTTTTAAGAAGAGAACTCTATAAAGAAGGTAACAAATACTGAATTCTTAATACGGAAACATATTTTTTTGGCCTGCGGGATCGAAGCCCATATGCCACCATCGCCTATAAATAACATTATTAGTAGAATGGGTAACTAAACGTGAATACACACTTCACAGCCTGGCGCCTATCAGACTGGCTAACTTAAAAACGTAACAGTAATTCGGCCAACGGAAAGGAGGTTTTACAAATAGAGCACAATTAAGGATGGGATGAACCATTCGAAAATTAAATTAATACAGTCGATTCCGCTTAATTGGGTCCTCGGATAATTGGGACAACCGCTTTATTGGAACATTTTTAATAAAACGGAATCCAAAATAAGTAAAAGTTCATCGTTTTATCGGGACAAAACATCGGATAATCGGGACAACTCCCTAATTCTCCGAGAAGCGAAACGTAAACAAAACATCGGATAGTCGGGGGAACTCCCTAATTCCCCAAGAAGCGAAATGTAAATCGAGTCGACTCATTTCATAGTGCGTGCTCCTCCGAGATTGTAATACAATTACATACATTGTATGTACATTACAAATTACGTGCGTGCTAGTTTGTTCAAAATGCCCCGTAAAGACTTGAGTCTTGTCCAAAAAGTGGAACTGTTAGACAAAATAAGAGAGCATCCAAACACATCGAATCGGAGCTTGTCAGAAATTTTAAAGGTGCCGAAAACTACGATTGCGCGAATTCGAGCAAATGAAAGGGAACTCAGAAAACAAATTAACTCCGCAGGTGCGAGTGGGCGTTGAATGCAGGGAAGAAAACGTAAACGAGAAGGAAAAGATGCTGAAGTTGACGAAGCGCTCAGCAAATGGTTCGGCATTGTTACTACAAGAGGTGTTCGTGTATCTGGACCTATGTTAAAATATAAAGCCGAAGAGTTTGCAAAGAAGCTGGGTGAGAGCCATGAGAATTTTATGGCGACTGAGGGGTGGCTTTCTCGATGGAAAAAAGACACGACATCAAGTTTAAGAAAGCTCATGGAGAAAAAGCAAGTGCTGATGTTTTGTCTGCTGATAAGTGGAAACTCGAAAGGCTTCCTGAAATTATGAACGAATTTTCACCGGAAAACATTTACAATGCCGATGAGACGGGCCTCTATTACAGAGCAACTCCAGACGGTTCTCTTTGTTTTAAAAAGGAAAATTTAGCAGGTTCAAAAAAGCAATGGAAAGAGTAACTGTCTTATGTTGTACAAACATGACGGGGAATGACAAGAAAAAATTGCTTGTCATCGGAAAAAGCAAACGACCTCGCTGTTTTATAGAGTTGGATATTAAGAGATTGCCCGTTGAATACCATGCTAATGCGAATGCATGGATGATATCGTTGATTTTTTTAGATTGGCTGAAACGTTGGGATAAGGAATTGCAACGCCAATCCAGACTGATAATTCTGATTTTAGACAATTGTGCTGCTCATCCCTATACCGATACTCTAAAAAACATAACCCTTGAATTTCTGCCACCAAACACAACATCACTGACTCAACCCTTGGACATGGGTATTATTAAAAATTTAAAAACTAAGTATAGAGCTAAACTGGTAAATTTCGTTTTAGACAAAATTGAAGAAAATTTATTGGACTCAAACTCCAATGCTAAAGATGTAAGCGGTAAAGTTAACATTCTTCAAGCCGTAAACTTCGTTGCAGATAGCTGGAGAGATATTGATAGCAGAACAATACAAAATTGTTTTTCCCATTGCAATTTTAAATTAAACTTACAAAGTTTGAATGAAACCCCGAAGAAATAGATGAAGATTTTAACGATGACATTGTGTTAAAGGAGACAGGAATACAAAATCTAGACGAATTCATCGATGTAGACAAAGATGTAAGTTGCTACGACGAAAAGGAAAATCTTGATGAAGATATCGTTGACGAAATGAAAGAACGCCCACGGGAAGCTGAAAATACTGACTCCGACTCCGAAGAAGAAATCAAGCCTACGCCAGCTACTTTGCCAGAAGCTCGAAAGTGCATTGAGCAGTTGAGACAATTTTTCTTGCAGAAAGAGAATGAGGGAAGTCCTCTAGACGCTCTTGTAACGTGCTCGAATTTTGTTAATGCTAAGTCAATTAAAAAAAGAAAGCAAAGTACTCTTGATTCGTACTTGTTAAATAAGACGACTTAATTTTTTTTACGTTTCGTTTCTCGTTTTTTGCATACATCCTTTGTATATCATGTATGTAACACATATTATGCCTATCTACATACACCAATATGTATACGCATATACCTACATTATTACATAACTCGCATTTTGTTTTATGTTGTTTTCATTTATGTATTGTTTACGCATTTTTATTATGTATTAAAACCCCTGTAATAAATGTATGTATGTATATGTTTGTAAGTAAACTAGTCAATGCGCATTGAGATGTTTTTCTTTGGGTTAATTCATGGTCTCCGGTTTATTGGGACCTCCGGATTATTGGTGCGAAATGCATTTTCCTTTTGTGTCCCGATTAAGCGGAATCGACTGTATTTGGATTTTTTTAATAAGTCCTACCAGTTGGTCATCAATTGCTTTGCTGTTTAAGTTCAGTAGCGATATTACGCTAGTTGGAATCGGAATGCCTCTGGAAATAAGGAAGTTATATAACTGTTGTTGCACATGGATGAAGTTGTTACATGAGAAAATAATATGATTTAAGTTTGCCTCCTCATGGCCACAGGCACATGCAGGGGACATATGTATTTATTGACAAGAAAAAATACACATAGATTATTATGTCGTTTTAAAATGCAATAGTGAATCAGTAGGCGATACTTATCAAACGAATTAAATGTGTGTAGTGAGCTTGAAGTTACAGAGTTCCAATAAGGTTCCATGAAACAAATATGACACTAGAACCTTGAAAAAAGAGGTTGCTTACCATTTATGGATGTGTTAATGAAACACAACGGTGACAATTTGTCGTTGGCCGCATAAGAAGACTTAAAAATGATTAGCTTCATTTAAATACAGATAAAAATCGATACCACCAACCACCACAGCGCCCACGACTCTCCCCCCCCCCCTCCCATGAATGAATTAATTAAGCGTTATGGTGTTTGGTGTTGCCGATTTTTATCTGTACATTTTTAACATTTGAAACATAGCATTATTTCGGCAACAACATGATAGTTGCTACAGATATTTTATTTTATCAATAATTTTTGCAACGTTTAGGAAATTTTGCACTAAAATTTAAAGAAAAAATTAGCATTACCGTGTATGAACCACGCCCCACTATGCGCGTAACGTTAATCAACGTAAATACTCTTATAACAGCTGATAGCGCTATCTTATAGCGACAACCAAGATATAATGTTCGGCCGTATTTACTCTCTCTGGTTCTCTGGAGATAGCACTATAACGGCTATATAATAAGTGTCAAGTATGTAATATGTCGGATAAAAACAAATTAGCAAATGTACTTTTGAACAGCATCTCCAACGAGGGCTATTACATGTGCCTCTATACCGGCCTTATAACTAATTATGGGCCACGTAACGAATCAAGCTAGGGCCTTCTTTCTGCTGCGAAACAAGCCAAAGATTTTAAGACTAGTGTGTTTTATATTTTTTAGTTGTTACTATTTATCCTGTGAATGTGACAGGTAATTTAATAGTTCTATAGTCGCAGACGTAAGAACGATTGGTCATATGTGTACGATGTGAGGTTTTGAATATTGTCGTTGACGCTTATGACATGTCCTTTGATTATATATAACTAGATTCACCATTCCCATAAGAAAAGAGTTGCGCTTTAAAGTCGAGCTTTTGATGCGGCCACCAGGAGCCCGCCACTTGTACTTTACATCAAAACATTTTCGTCTAGTTAGGCGGCAAACCGATATCTCACTGAATAGCTTGATGTATTTATACTTTTACTTAATAGGTGTCGTTATTGCGATTGATAGAATTATGAGAAAAACATAGTCAGTTCAGAGTGATATAGATACATGTATCTCTGTTTTATTTGTCGCTTTTTAGGCGAACACCTGCTCATAAAAATTGCAAGCAAAGTAAAAATATATCGATTTCCTATTTCGTGATATTTTATTTGAAAAATTGCTTTGGGATATCATTTGTAGGTTACATAACATACATGTATGAGTTAAAATAAAAAAAAATTAAATTGCACAGTAAATATATTAGTTAGAAAACAAAATTAATGTTAGTATAAATCCACAGAAATAATTACTTTAGAGGATTGCAGTGTTCGACACTTTGCTGGATATTTGGCACAGTGGACCCTCAAAAAAACTACATGCCCGCCTCTGTGGATAGATCGTCCACTCTAAAAAATACCGAAGAATTGCTAATTCTATGTATACATAAATTATATATTCCATTTTATGAACATATATACATTATTCGCACCTACAGATTTATTTAATAATGCTATTTCTATTTTGATTAAAAATTTGCAAAACTGCTTTGATCGCATTAAACATGCAGTGGCTCACAGCTTATTTGATGCAGTGCTTATTTTAAAATACATATAAGTCCCAATAATTAAAAAAAAATAAAAAGAGTATCGATAAAATTTTGATGCAGGTTTGTAAACGCATTCACAAATATACACTGCCACGTTTAGCACAATGGGAGGTTGCAATTATAATTAATAGAAATAACAAGTAATTAAATTTTAGTTAATACACGACTTAAATTTAAAAAGATGGATCGCCGTACAACTGTAAAAACAGCGTAAACGGCTCTTATATCATTATAAATTGGGGCAATCGTCCTGAAAATTTTTTCAGATGGTCAATCTAAGTGCGTCTACAGTGCAGCATATTATTGAACGTTTTGTAGATGATAATCGGGTGAAAGATAAGCGAAGAAGTGCACCAAATAAAATGTTCAATGCATCTGACGAGCGATACATTGTTCGGAAAATCAAAGCAAACCCGAAGTTATCGGTTCCAAAACTAGCTATTGAAGTTCAACATGAATTAGGAAAGTCATGCAGTGCGGAAACCATCCATCGTGTGCTTCGCGACCATGGCTTTAATGGCCGAGTAGCTCGTAAACAAAGCAGTATTACCTTTGATAACGAGCATATTAGCAAGGAAGCTGACTTTTGGAACACTGTAATTTTCGCAGAGGAGTCCAAGTTCAACATGTCCTATATGTGGCAGAAACCCAACACCGAATGAAAGAAGGAGAACCTAAAAGCCACAGTGAAGCATGGCGGAGGAAGTGTGTTGGTTTGGGCCTGTATGAATGCATCTGGTGTTGGAAATTTAGAATTTATTGAGGGAATAATAATGGACAAAAATATGTATCTCAAATGGGTGAACATAATTGAAAATCTCTGGGCTATATTGGTAAAAAATATCCGTAAACACAACATTTCCAGCCGCGAAAAGTTGAAGAAGACGCTGCTGGAATTATTATAAAACTAAAGGGATCATCCCAAATATTAAAAGTAGTGCAAAATCAATGGATTATTTTTTTAAGTTTGAATGGAACTGCATCAAATAAGCTGTGCCATAATATTTAGCAGTATTTTTTATGTCTAATTTTTATATTGTTAAACAGCACTTGTGTAAAATAAAAGAAGTTTCTTAGTTAAACTAGATATATTATTGATAAATGTTGTTGCAATTTTGTGCTAATATTCTTTTTAAATTATTGGGAGTCATATTTTAAAATAGGCACTGCATCAAATAAGCTGTGAGCCACTGTAAGAAGAAGTTATGGCAAAGCATTGCACGTAGAGCTATAAAGATTCCTCACATTGTGTCTTTCATTAGAGGAGATTGCAGTTTTCATCGCCTGCTACCATTAAATCATTGCTTTACATGCTTGAAATTTAAACAGTGTAAAGTTGTTTCTGGGTATCCACGCGATGTAACAGGAAATAAACTCAAAAATGTAATGCATGTGTGAAGAATTTTGTCATGTTTAAGTTTTAACATCAGTTACTTATATTGGTTTGAATACATGCTTTTGAATTCTTATTTGTTGTTATTGTTGTTGTGACACTGTAGTCTCTGGATTTATAGCTTTAGTCAAGCTAAATATGTAAGTCACAATAATATTTTTAGGACAACATATTCATATTTATTCTAGAAACTTTTCGATTTCCCCTATTGTCAGATGTATACTTATAAAATACTTACTACTATAAATTGTTTTTTATATTTCTACAAATGATTGTCTTAGGGCCGTTTGCACTACCTCTATTTAAAAGTTCACTATACCAATTATCAAAATCAACATAGTTGTAAAATTCTCTTTTCATGCTTTCTATCGCAGTGATTTTTTTATTTGTCGAGAAATATGCAATCAATCATCAATAATTGAGTTACATTAATATAAAAACAAATGCTTTGCAGTTGTGAAATCCACACAAAATATATTGATCCAAGCATATTTTACATCACTTATAAGTGTAGTAATTTTGTCACAATTTTCGTATTTCTATTGTGATTTTTAACATGCATGGGAGAAAATCATTTTCTGCGATATTACTGTTGTTAGTTATGGGCACTTGTTAATAGATAGCGCATGAGGTATGTCGGTTGTATGCTAAGCTGAAATATATATTAATGAGCAATTTGTTTATTTATGCGACATCTCTTGGTAACTTTTGTGGTTATTGTAACACGCAATGGACTTGGTCAATCTAGTTATATATAATCAAAGGACATGTCTCACTAGATACGCCGGTTGAGCTACTATTTACTCTTGAGACATATCAACGCATAACTACGGCATCTAATATTCTAACAAAGCCATGAAAACACATTTACACACACATTTTACACAGCAAGAGTTCCAATGATAAGCTGACAAGTGATACAATTTAGGAAGCTGCTACAGCCGTAGTCGCTGTTAAAAAAATCATGTACAAACTTCAACCTGGCAATGGTAGATCCAAAAATGGACATATAATGTGGCACGTACACAATTGAGAATTAGTGTATCTATTATTATTAGTCAAGGGCTTCTTTCGCCAACTTGTTCACGTCTTCATTACCACTTAGAGCGGGAGCCTTTTACTCCAAAGAATTTAGGTCTTATTCTCTGATGTGTTAAAGTTTTGCATCGTACTGGGATGACTTTAATTAGCAAATGGAACTTGAAATTCAGAGGTACATTTCACTCCTTAAAGCTAAGGGTGTTATTTCTTTGAATCAGACATGATTTGAATATAATAATAATAATAATGGTTTATTTGTCCAACAGTGTAACCAAATTAAGGACAAATCCACAGAAGCAAGTACAAAAATACAATGATATATACAGGGTGCGGCTAAAGTATAACACCAAATGGAATAACAGGCAAACGCTTATAAATTTACATTTGATATTTGGTAGCGTTAAACTGCATATTATAGCCAAGATTTTGACATAAATTTCACTTGTTTTGTGCAATTGATATGGGCAGGACGGCGCCATCTTGTTTTTTTTTTAAATAGGAACAAGGGTTTAACTTTAGAGCATTTGAGAGCTACTTACTCCCAAAATACAAAGACGTACATTATAAAGTTGTTTATTGAGAAATAATTTTAAAAAATCGTGAAAAACTAATAATGAAATAGGAATATAGATAAATAAACAAACTCATAATTCCTATTTTAAAAAAGCAAGATGGCGTCGTCTTCCCATATCAATTGCACGAAACAAGTGAAATTTATGTCAAAATCTTGGCTATAATATACAGCTTCACGCTACCAAATATCAAATCTAAATTTCTAAGCGTTTGCCTGTTATTAGTGCAATACTTTAGCCGTCGTCACTCAACTGTTAATCGTCTACAGACGATACCATCAGTTGTACGACTTGTCGTACTACAAGTTGAAAATACAAACGTAAAGACAAGACAGACCCTGTTTTTCCTCCACACGTGGGCCGTCGAACCAATTATGATGTTACAACAGATTATACAGCCGGCCGTTTCGTCTGTAGGCCGCTTTAAACCATCGAATCAACTACTATAGTCTGTAGACACCTTTACGGCTCCGCTGCTATGAATGAACTGTCTGGGGTTTCTATATAATTATAGGCATCCATTAGCAATGAAGTTGTTTTTTTCGACCAAAATATAGACATAGATAACCTTCAGATCTTAAGTTCAACATTGCTCTCTTTTTTACATAAGATTTTTTTTTATGTGTGGTGGGTGCTTAGTTGCAGTGACTCCGTAAGCTGTATTACTTGTCTGGCTATCACTACAACTCTTGCGGTGTAGTTTGGTGTGTGTAAGTTGGCTCTGTGACAGCATCATATCGCCTTTTATGATGCCGCGCTGTTAATCACTTTGCTCCCAACAGCGAATGGCAAGTCGATCCGGGATTAAACTCTCTGAAAAAATGTCACCGTCCCTCCAGAGAATCGAACCCCGGCACCTATCGTCCTCTCACAACGATAGCCAGCCGCTTAACCACTGACCATCGACCCGTTAATCAATCGATGACATTTATGCTTCTTACTCTATATAGAGCTTTATTTTGAATTATCCTGAAACGATTTCGTTGGTTATTGTTGGCAGTTCCGACAAAAATCATCGTAGATAAATGTTTTGCCAAAGAAGCACAATTTGTCATAAATTTCAAAGCCCAAATTTTTTGTACTTGTCTTCACAGACAATTTGATAAACTCTAAGGAATACCAAACGATATATAAATGTCTCTTATAAATACAAAATAACACGAATTAAGGTAATTTAATGTCTGACAGGTTCAATTTGTAGCTGGATTCTTGTAATTAACGCAATTATCCTGGTAATACAATCATGTTTTGCCGATGTATTAAGTTTGCACCATCCTAATATTTCTAATTAATAACATCCAAGATATCTTATGATGTAATAAATCTGTGCAGGTATTTTTCCAAAACGTACACTTTCTTTAATTAAGTTCCATACAAATCTGCCAGATTTAAATAATACCTACCTTAAAAAATGAATTACACAAACACATTATTCAGACATTTCATTTATCGTTTCATATTCTCGTAATAACAGAAAGTAATTCCATCGTATTTCACCCATTGTTCCATCCTACCGTACCCTGCCTACCCATATAGCGTTATTCGTTCTACACCACGTCCAAAATCGTAACTGGCAAACCAAAAACAAATACTAATTAAGAAAAGTATGCGGGCCGCGATAAATAAAATTATGGACCCGACACTCTGTTGTAGCACTGCTGCTACATGTGCAAATTTTGATAATTAACGTAAAGTATCTGGGACAGTCCGGGACGCCAAACCCCACCAGCGCTTTATAAATCACGTTTCCCAATCTATTTTAGAAAAAGAGGGTCGTTAAATACAATACCGGGGGGTGATTTTACCGCAGACATTTGCGCCACTTTTCCGAGTACTCGGGGGCCCCCAAAAGGGCAAACACAAACAAAACTGGCCGTATTACCCGTTGTAAGTAGGAGCTACATTTGTGCTTGTTTTTAAGTTTGGTAACGAGGGACAATTGGAGTTCTGAATATTTCGCGGCATTGTCAACTTATTCACCTTTATCTTGCTGGTCATTTTTTAATTTAGAAATTAAATGGAAAATGTACGTTTTACATCTGATATCTACCACAAAGACAAAATGGCTTTTAATGAAATGTCGGAATATGCCTTCAAAGGAGTGAATCTAGGTGTATACTTATAAAAATTAAAGGCATACCCGGAATTCAAAATAGATGGCGCTAGGTGTTCTTGCATTTCTAGGCACGTAAGTTTTCAAACTGTGAAATTTTCCCAAACTATCTTCCCAAAAAATACTATATTTATTATATACCTATCTTTAGAATGGCTTTTCAATTTTCTTTTCTTTTTCGAAAAAATATACATAGTGTTTCATATAAAACACAAGTTGTCGCTACATCGCAAAAAGAAATCAAAATAAACTGCATGCCATCGGATGTAACTCGGAAGTGCTTCAAATAGGTCCCGATAGATAGAAGATCCCGGAATTTGGTTTGCGCTATTGTTATTAAAAAAAAAAGCAGAGCTCTGAAACAGTACATCATTTGTTTTCTATTTCCCACAGATGCTTTAGAATCTTCGAAAATATACGAAAATGGGTCATTTTGTGCAAAATAATCAGACTGACGACTAACCTTGACGTATGCGTAAATTGTATCTATATACATGGGCAAAGGTCAAGTGAAGTTTATAAGGAGAAATTTTATTATCTTAGAACAGACTTTGCAACCTTTCCAAAAATATGTAGGTTTTTAGTACATCCAACTACCACGCAATCTCCCAGTTGTTACTACACAGAGAATCGTTAAAATAAATTTGAACAACATAAAAAACGGTCGAGATCCCTACATTATTCCGGACACAGTTTCTTGTGCACTAGGGGATTACCCGAATTTAACATTACACATTCACATATACGTACATCCCTCCACTGAAATAAACCCAAAATATATGCTACGTATTCAAGAGGAAGGAAGACAGACAATATGCTGATGGTGAAAACATTTCCATACCGTTAGACGTCCATTGTCGGGGATGCCAGCGATTTGAATATATGCATGCCCACCTATCTATCGCTCACACAGAACAGTGCTGTCCATATGAAGTGAACCCGCGCACACATAAATCAACCACAATGTAAAATGATTATCTATATTCGATTTAAATTGGGCGTGCCATTGGCAGACGTTTAAAACAAATGCCTCGCTCATTATACTTCGATGTAGAAGGGCAACCCAGAGGGCTGTGATGGAAGTCGGGAGCAGTGGTGTAGGTGATGGGGAGTGAAGAGGAGGGCAGGAATTGACGTGGACGTGTAGCAGACGTACAGGAGGGATGTTGATGCCGGATAAACAAATATCTCTGTCAATGACAGGTCATTATCGACTTAATATGGCGACCATCTCCCCATACAACCTACCCATCGTTCGGCTGTCTACACGTGATTTACCTGTCCTTTTCGTATGCACGCTTATCTGCGTCTAATTCGGGTGGCAGGGTTGTAACTCCCCTATATACATTGTTCGGTATTACCTGGTCCTGTGGCGCGCAACATTGATTAATAAATTAATGGCGGAAGTAATTACCTTGTGCATTATATGTAAAATATTCTATGCGTGTGTAGGTCGTATTGTTTACTTAGTGCGTAGATTAGGTAATGTAGTATACGTTGTAACTGAGAGCGTAATCAGGGTGCAAACATTTCTAAATCATGATAAAACTAATTAAGATAGGAAGGGTTTGTCCCACAACGCTATTAATTTCTAAACATAAAAAATTGCAGCTGTGTAGATGACGTACAAGCTAGAACCAACAGCTTGGGGCACACCAGATATTACACATTAACAGTATTATATAAGGATTTTCTAAGTAGCATCTGTTTTTGTCAATATATTGGATTCATATTATCTGTAAAAAATGACTTACCTATTCAAATATGATTTTCTAGGTTTACTCATCAAAAATCTATAAATGCAAAGAAATATTTGGACAATATAATAGTTTCCTTCAGATATCTAAATTATTTATTAAGAGTACTTTTTTGACAACTCCCTTAAATTCTGCTAAGTACTTGGCCAAACGAAAAATTATTGTATATTTTAATACGCCTATAGCATTGTGGTTTTTCGAAATATTGAGATTAACGATATCCAAACCACTGTGCAGATGTACCTTTAAAATGTTTCGAGGAGCCTTTCGAAGAAAATGAAGCTTTTATTTTTGCTAAAGATTACAACATTACGCACATAAAATATCGAAACCGATCATCTGATCAAAGGTTTTAGAAATTTAACTTCCGGAACTCATTCGCATTACCTCGTTTCTCTTTGTCTGCCAGGTGAAATGCATCACGCACACCAGGAGCGTCGTGCACTGTGGGACTCCCTGTATGCAGCCTACCTGCTAAAACATGTTAGTGTGGTCTGTAACATCCGGAACAATTTATTTATTTATTTTATTTATTTATTTGTTCGCATACAAACAATAGTTGTACAACAGAAATAAAAAATTTCCAATAACAGTACGACATTTATACTAAGATTAGAATAAAGTAAAGTGAACACACTAACATGAGCAAAAATTTAGAAAGTAACAACCAAAAAAGAAATACATTCTGAGCTAATAAAAAAGAAAAGATCAATTACGACTATTTAGCTAAGTACAAGTACATGAAATAAAACAAAATAATATAGAAACAATAATAACGTGTAATATATATATATATATAATGTGAAATTACTGCAACTAGTGCAGAATATGGGTTCCTTCTTTTAATTTAAATGAAAACAGTAGTTTCCTACGTGACGTTTCGGATTAATTTAATCCTTCTTCAAACCTGTATATAAATATATAATAAAACTTAACTATTTTTAAACCAAGAAACAATAACTTACAACAAGGATAATCGTTTTTCTAAATACAAGGTTCTAAAAATGTGAAACAATTTTGACAATTTTGAATTTTTGAAATTTGAAAACATATGCAAAATATTTGATAAACAATTTTGTAAACAAAACCAGACATGTTAGATTTTAAATTTCGACATTTTAAAAAACAATATGTTGAATGCAATGAAAATATATTGTATATACGAGAAAAAAAAAAAAAAATTTATAAACACATCAAATGAATGAGAATGTTTAATGTGTTTATAAATTTTTTTTTTTTTTCTCGTATATACAATATATTTTCATTGCATTCAACATATTGTTGATTGCTAGACAGCGTGATTTAATAAATACTGGAGGAAAACCATCAGGTCCAGCCCCCTTCTTCACATCAAGAGCATTAATGCTGTTAATTACTTGATTCAAGTTAATAGAAAGAACGTTAAAACTAAATTCAGAGTGTTCGGAAATGACAGAGCAAGGGGCAATGCTGGGCTCATACACCGCACCAAAGTAGTCGGCAAATAAGTTACAAGTACCTTCTAAGTCCGTAGATATTTTATTGCCATAATGCATTTCAACGGGCAATGTACTTGACTTACGCTTACTAGCAACGAAGGACCAAAAACTCTTAATGTTTCGACCAGCCAAATCATCCTCAGTGAAAGAGATGAAACGACCATAGTCATTTTTAATGAAGCATTTAACCAATTTCCGCAATCTAGAAAAATGTCTAATCATCAATGTCCCCCGAACGCAGGAATCTCCTGTGGAACTTTTATTTATCATTGATTGTTTTAACAGTGCCGAAAGAAAACCAGAAGGATATTTAAAGGCGGTCGAACGTTTAACACGAACATATTTTTGTCGCAAATTATCCAGAACATCGTAAAAGCAATCATTGGTATTCAATCCCGTAAAAATAGTTACCCAATCAATACAGCACAAATCATTATTCAGACGTTCATAGTTCACACTAAAGTAATCACAAACCCTATGACGTACATTGCATTGCATACTTAACGCAATCTAACATAATGTTTATATCAAGGGCTTTATGAAATTGTAGATATTACATCGGATGCTACCGGTGGATCCATGTTGCATCTTTTCTTCTTATTCTTTCCTCTTTTTCCCCTTATACACATTTCTACGTCATGGAACATGTGACTCTCACTTGTCATTCTAGTTTATGAGGCTGCTTCCCCACCACAGCATTCTTTGCTATGCTATATAGGATTTCCCACTTATTTAAATGAACCAACATCAATGCCACCATGATCTCTGATGTCACGGTGCACCCCAACTCCCTATGAGCCTCCTCTCGCTGTTCAGTCCATCAAGTGCAGTCAAAGGTTATGTGTTCGATTGAGTCTCCTACGCTACAATACAAATTCATCAGAATTATCTCTGTCAATAGGCTTTGCAAACATGCGAAAAGATCCATGCCTAGCCCGAGAACGGTCGCGCGCAGAAAGAACACGCTATCGGTCGCCCTTCGGTCATTCCGATCGATTGCTATTATCGTAAAGCAATAAGGTTCACTAGATAAGTAAAGTGATATTTAGAGTCATAGTTTACTATATAATAATATGTAATGCAATATAATATACAATACAATTTAATTCTAAGATTGCAAAATGCTGTTGTCTGCTCAATGGACGCAAATGGTCACAGTATGTTCTTTACAAATAATATATCTAGCATTTTGTGATGGTCTTCCGATTTCTTTTTTATGAACAATATGCTCACCTCCCTTGAACATTTGATGTGTGATCGTACTGATTATTCTGGATGAGGTATATTTAGCATATCACAAATTCTTTTTTTATGACCGGTGGTATGTTTTCTAATGTCAAGCAAAACAACAGCTATTCACGGCACAATTCGAATGCAAGAGATTTTAAAAATTCTCTTCGAGGTTTGGCTTCTTCATTATTGCTTGACAAAATAAAACTGTTCAGGCTACCCGAAAATAATTACGTAACAATAAATCTCAAAAATGGATGAAAGAACAAGAAACGTACCAACATTCAGTAGGGTGAAGAATATGGTAAGAGGCCACCTAGCACTCTTTCTTGAGACAGAATATCTGGCCAACATCTCATCGACTTTGTCAACGCCGCCTTTCGTTTTATTGTAGAAAGTGATTATTGATGGTTTATTTTTCTCGCTAGTATCACGACCTTTTTCATCATCATCGTGCATAGTCGACAAAACTACTATTTTCTCCTTTTTTCGGGACATGGGAAACCAAGATTCGAGATATCGTAATATTTTGCGTATACAGTTATCAATAAGTCTCTTCCGGAGCCAAGTATGGTTGTTGTTAAACGCTTTACAACTGCTGCAGCATTGTTGTCCGCTTGATATGGCCCAGTCGGTTGACTACCGACGTATGGTTTTAGATTGAATGTATAATATGAGTCCACATCGACCATTGATATACTATCGGAAAGTACATCTTCCACGAAATGACTCCAACATTTCGTCTATTGTTACGCATTCTCCTACTACATAGTTGTGTTGACAACGTGAAACAAATCCATCGAATATTGCTCTGATTGGAGCAAATTTATCTGTCGTCTTCTTTCTTCGCGAGTGGTGACGTTATCAAATCTTAGGCAGCGTAGCAAAAATTGAAACCGTTTTAGTGACATGACAAAACTAAAAAAACTCAACACCAACACAATCATTTGCCCATAGGTCATCAACAATGAGATGGTAAGATCGCAAAACGCCTGCTAAATACAACAAACCTATCAAAGCTTTTATTTCTGTTGATGTACTGTCCCTAGCATCCCTCTCTCTACAATAACGTTCACGACATTTACTTATATATAAATTAGTACACTGAACAATGTCATATATGACATTTTGTGGAAAAATTAGCAACCTCTTGGAGTTTAGATCTTACAGCTCTGTTTGGTGCATGCTTGTGCCATTTAGTTATTTTGTCCTTTCCCAAGAAAAAGTTTGATGGGTCAAGTAAAGGGACGTCAGATTCATCAAGAGAATCATCTGATGAATTATATCTATCTGAATTACTTTCCACGCCAATCGATTGTGCTGTATCGGTTGAATGACTGCTTTCTTCCAGTATATCATCCTCCTGCTCAAAATCAGGATCATTTTCCCCTCCTCCTCTAGAAGAACATCTTCATAAAGCCGCTATAACCGCTTTACCCCTTTCTCATACCCACATGCCATTATAAATCTATAACATTATGGATCTATCTAACAAAAATGGTATTAAAATAGAAAACTACATTACCGGTCGCGATTCGGTCGAAAAAACCAATTGCACACACAACTGCACTATAACTCCGAATTAGCTCGACTGACAAGTATGAACACGCTTATGTCGAGTTAGGAAGGTACTGAGATACATATATACGCCCACAGTAGCTTATTTTCCAATAAGAGAGCTGAATTCAAAAATCGTCGGTCCAAACCATCAATCTTGGGCTAGAGAGGATTTGTGTTAGGTAGTAATCTATGCGTCGATCTCCGCACACAAGCCATTCACCAATGCATCAATCGTTTCATCCACTTTTTCCAGTTCCCATTTCTATTACCAAACCCTCAGTATTGTTGATCTGGCTACTGTTTTCATTATTGTTGTACGATCTTTCCTTAACTATAAGTTCAATCGGTATCACCCCCATGATCACCTGTAAGGCCACCACGGACACCGCTCTATCAACGGACGCAACCAGTTGCAACATATTCTTTTCGGATCTTTCTAGCATACTTTGGTACTTACGAGTCCCTACTGCTTCCTCCCATATAAGGACTCCATAAAGGATCATATTATAAGCGGCACTGCCTAACACTGTTCGTTTACCACTACTAAGGCTCTTCATATATGGCATAAATCTAGTAAACTTAGCCACAATCTTCTATGAGTTATTGGTTGCTCTTGAGACATGTGCTCCAAAAGACCCACTTTCATCCAAAGTGACACCTAGGTAGGTCACAGTCTTGGAATCTTTCTACTCCACATATTACACAGTAAACTTGAGGTGGCTTCTTGTTACGTGCAAATGTTCATTCACCTTACGTTGTATGTATAGCTTTTAGGTTCCGCTATGCTTCGATCTGACTTCTAATTCCTTCGACAATTCATTAAATATATATCTCATGTGTTTCTCTCATGTTTCCTTATTGTAATTTAATGGTTTGCTTATTATTTCCCCCCTGGTTCGTGTTAGTACTGGCAAGTTGTCAACGTAATGACTTGTCTGCTTGATGTTCTTCATATTTTCTTGTAAATTCATTTTAACTCGGGTCTTCCCGTTCGTATTTCTTTGCATTCTTTCAGTTTTGAAAGTATATTTATCTGTTTTATAAGTAATTCTCTTCGTATTCATTATTATACGTTAGGTCCTATCTTTAGCGTTCGTTTCTCAGCGCAGGCACTCGTTAGTATTAAAAATTCCCTAAATCATTTTATAGTTTCCTGCTGTTGGACGATTCCATGTGGCAATGTCTACTTCCGTTCGTTGGAGTCATTTCCTTATCATCCTTGATGTGAACAACACGTGAAGAATCTTTTCTGCGGTTGAGTCCTTGTGGCATAATATTTTGGTTTTTGTACGGCATTCGCTAGATTAGTGGGTTTAAGGGGCCGCTAAAATAGTTATTGGATTATCTTAAGATTTATCGTTCCTTCGTTTTAATGTTTCAGTTGAAAACGAATGAGTATTTTCAACCGAGATTTTGCTTAGGGCGTGCTCCGATGAGGTGAGTTCTTATTCACATGTTTCTTCATTCCCTTTTTCTAATTTTCTGTTTATCTTTTCATATTTGAGAATTCAAGAATTTTGTTGTAGTCTCCTAGTTACAAATTATAATCTACAATTTTGGCTAACGAAATGGTATACGTCTCGAATTAATTTTGTTACCTAGTAACACTGTTTGGTACGCCACTATCAACTCGTGAAATCTGGAATAGAGTGTCTAAAGTCCCAGATAATCCGAACAACTATAACGAGCAACATTTATGGTAACTCGCCCAGCAAACACCTTGTGAGGCTTCCGAAGTGGTCCTCCGTCAACTCTACAGGTCACATTATTCTTTTTTATTTTATGCGGGTCACTGTAATAATTATCGAATAATAAATTTCTGGAGTTAGTTATTTATTTTTTTCTTTTTTTAGATAAAACGTAAGTTAACGTTCTTAAAGTATTTTTAATTTTTTATAAAATGTAACTTTTTCCAAATTTCAAACAGTTAAATTATTCTTGATAAATTGAGTAGATATATTTCTTTTATCTAAATTTTTTATCATCTAAGTAGTGTAATTTTATGGTTCAATCTGTAATATTATATTTCCAACTAATTTGAATTCGCATAACTTGTAAGATCTTATGTGAAGTACAGTCTGCAGATTGGAACTGGTATAGCGTATTTCTGTAGATACAGATATAGTCCATTTCGAAATATACAATAAAATATCAAGTCACAAGAATTTTGCTATTATTTCCGACTTACTGTCTTCAACATTTATTTTAATTTTATTAAACAACTGTTTATGCCTGAAATTTTTCTTGCGTTTGACATTATCGAACTATCCCGAACTACTTACTTGCCTTCTGTTTTCCGGGGTAAGTATCCATTGAATCTCGAAGATAAAAGAGAGAACAGTGGCGCACCCTTTATAACATCTGTTCTGAGACAAACCCCCACCATCAGGTAGATCGAAGATGTCAGTGCCTAACACCGTTCCGAATATCTTCTGTGTGTCTTTTTTATTTTTTTTTTATTTCCGTCTTCCTTATTCAAACCGGTAGCGGCGTGGCGCGGGCCGTGTGTGTGTCGTGTACCCGTAACATCCGTTTCCTTCTCTCTATAATTAGTAATCCATCTGTCTTGTTTGGTGCCAACTCCAACCTATGATTCTTCATCCATACACCATTTTTTTACAGACATGTGGTGGTATTTTCATCTAGCAGTTTATACTACTTTTTCAAACGTTTAAAAAATATACTTTGTTAGTTTTCTTCGCTGCCTTGAACCATTTTATAAAACTTACCATTTCCAAAATTATAAAAGATGTAATTGAAAAAATATAATATCCTGAGTGTCATAAAATATTAAAATTGAGAAAGTATGTTGATATTCTGTATGGAATAAATTCTATGAGTAGAGTTAAAGGCATTCCGATAAACAAGAAAACGGCAAAAACTCGTAAAAGAACTACAAAAATACATAAAATAACATTTATTTTAGCTTCCTATCGAGTACATTTTACGAGCGAGAAATGTGCAGGCCAACGTGTTGTCACTATACAAAGAGGTCGCTGACTAGAACGTTCAAAAGACATTTATAGTCAATACAACGTCTCGCATAAAACAGATATTCAATTTTATTTATTCTCCACCGTTTTCTTGTGTTGTGCATTCAGGTCGAAACACCGAAGAAGGAACAGCAGCGTCGAGAAATGCCAGCCTTTACAGGATGTATACATACATCGAACTGGAATATAATATAAAAAGACATCAGTTGCATGTTCCACGACTATGCATAGATATCTTTCCGTAGTTTTTCTAGCATCAGGAAGAAAGAGTAGTGTAGGGGAAAACTTTGTCTTTCATATAGGTAACCAAGAGTAAGGCATATACAAGCTTTTAAATCTTGTATCTTTTATTTCCAGACCCTCCGGAAATCTTTGTGGAAAGCCCGATAGTACATTCCGGTGAGGGCTTCGAAGCGCAACTCGTCTGTATTGTACACGGAGAGAGTCAGCCGGAGGTAAGTAGAAATAATGTAGGTATATATATTTATTATGACGTGAGCGTGTGTAAAGTCTGTTCGGCGATTTTTTGCAGACAGAATTTCTTAATTCCAAAATTCGTACTTAATTAAACAGAATTCCTTTCTAAAATTAATAATTAAAGTCATTGCGTTTAAAAAATCATGCTTCCTTTAAATTTTCAAGTGAACATTTATGACCTGAGAATATGCTTACAGCACTCACAATAGATTTAGAACTCAATGAAGAAAGCTTTGTGTTAATTAACGGAACAATACGACAAAGAAACCAGCTAACTAGGATTCTACCGCACATAAATTTATGATGATTTTCCGGGTTATTTTCTTTTTTTTCCTCTTTTCTATAGCGTTCTTGTTTAGCCCCATTTCCTTCTACTCAGTGCGAATTAAAATTTATTAGAGAAGGGTAATTTTTATGCAACGCCTGACAAAGCTCGTGCCTACTTTTAACGCCGAAGAATTATGTTTTTTAACGTTTTGTGCGCCCGAAACAAGTTGTTTTCCTTTATCTTAGCGCTAGCTAAACGCCCTCAACTTCCACAAGAGGAGGAAGCCCGGCGTGTTGTAATTTAATTGCTCGGGGTCTTTAAGAGCAGAGGCGCCGGAACTGGAAAAAATCGCGCCCAGTTCGCGAAAACGTTTTAATGGCTTTGTTTAAATGAAAAGGAAGAAAAAGTTTTAAAAAATGTAACGCTTTTAATACCTCTATTCGCGCTATATAGAAGCACAGGAAAGGGAAAACGGACACTGTCTAAACTCCCCAGTAGCAGCAAACGAAAGTAAAACGTTTTAATTGGTGTTGACACGAAATTAATGCTTTTTCTGCTTTTTTCGCGTTTCGAGCTCGAAGGATTAACATATTTTATGAAGGAAAATCTACTGAGTAAAGTTGTAAATCCACCTTGACAGCTGCAATAGCCTCTGACTATGTATAGAAGACTTAAGATATTAATATGACTACTGCCCTTTTCAATTTTAGAAGTTGCTGCAAAAAGTATTTTGATTTTTAACTTTGTTTCGTTTAATTTTACCCATTTTGTCGTGAACAAGTCAAACCTAACCATGGGTTGGTCTGTGAACGTGATGCTAAGCGCTTTGAAATGTAATCCTTATCAATAAAACTCCTGAAGTGCTATCCAGAACTCGTTCCGTAAAAGAAGAAAAATGTTGAAGTACTTAAAACCGCGATAACTTCCAAAATATTCATCTCGGCATTTCAAACCTTGACAGTTAAAGTGTCGCTCATTCTCTTAATTCTTTTAAGGTGTGAAAAATATCGATAACTTTCAAAATATTAATCTGTGCCTTTCGAACCTCAATACCTGTCGTTAAATCTCTTAAACGCCACCTCCACCAAAACTAATGAAACATTCAAAATTTCTGTTTGAATTCTGGGTGACGCCTCAAGAATTCTAGCAATAACTGTTCAGGTTCGAAGTGCTCAACAAATTGTTAACATTTGAAGTATTTTTTCTGATTCTGAAACCGAATTAAACCGCAAGAAGCCACAGCAAGCTAAATTTTAATTAATTGAATTAATGTAAGAAAAAGTAAATGTTAAATGTAAAACAAAATATGTCGAACACTAACAATTAAGCAATAGATTATTTAATAAAACAGAAAAAGACAGAAGACCACACTAGAGATTCTTGTACATTCGATACCAAAAACAGAGATATGCTCTAGGTTGCTAACAATGAATTATATTTTATAGTGAAGTTTAGAATTTTAATAAAATAAAAGACTTGCACCTAGAACAGTCTAAAAATTTTACTGTACTTGTAATTTTTGGTTTCCATTAGCTAGGTCAGCATACGGCTTGAGTTAGCAAGTTTCAGGTTACTCTAGTAAAGATATGAATATTGGTGGAAGCAGCACTTCGATAGAATCTGTAAATGTTAATGCACTTTTACAAGATATAATGTGTACAAGCTACTTGCGAAGATCTCGCTTGTTATAAAAGATACGCCATAGGTTTGAATTTGGCAAGGTTGAACTTTTGATCTAAATAATAATCCAAAAAAAAAGTCTCCGATAGATTCATAGCCTACTGGATTATACTACAAAATAAGAATTCCCTGTTTTTACCTGTATCTGAAAATATCATATAATATCTATAAAAAAACATTTTCTTGAGGTAACTTTGTGAGATAAGTGCACTGGGAATATTTATGTTTTACTCCAACGTTTCGTCTTCTTTCATCTTTCATGGCCCTAGACGTAAACTACTGGACCCTGGCGAAAACGTATCCAACGTTTAGTAAATGATACTAACATTTACAACCAATGATCAGCAAAAATTTCGAAGAATTTTTAAGATATGAAAAGTTTTAGCAAGCAATATGTTTGTAAAACAATGCTGAAAAAACAATATCAGTAAATGATTTAGATTATCTAAGAATTCTCCTAGATATAGTCTCAACAAACGGTATTTGAATAATCAACATAAAGTAAATTTATATCAAAGGTCTAAATAATTAGTAATAACAAATTAGATAAAATTAAAATAATAAAAAAGATAATATAAAAGGTATAGTACAAAAATTATGAGAACAACAATAACAATAACATAAATAAATAAGTTATCTAAATGGTTCGATATGTCAATCGTTTCTATTGAGGCATTCTACATACAGGCTAGCAACTTGAACTACGAAAGCCTATTGATAGGAGAGGGTGGTGGGAGTTCAAATTAAATCTATCCATTTTACTATTGTCAACTTTTTATATGTCAGGAATGTCAGTGGTCCTGTCAAATACTTTACCGAACCATCAAACTTTATAAAGTGGTTTTATAGTTTGCCATAGTATTTGACATAACCACTGACATTCCTGTCATACAAACAGTTGACAATACACGGATACACTTAATTTTACATCCCACTACCTTCCCTTATCAATAGGCTTTCGTAGTTCAAGTTGTTATCCTGTATATTCGCAGACATATTCTTATAATTGGTACTCCTCGAATAGCATCTGGTGTTATTTGCCTAAATGATCTCTTATTCTCATAATTCAATGCGAAGAATTTACGAAAATACGATTAACAAAATGACAGACGTCAACATAAGTGGCAAGTATATGATACGTTATTTATTTATTTTATGTATTTATTACTCAACAGATACCATTTACAGGATAAAAATTATATAATACAATACACACAATAAACAAAAAAAAAACAATAAAGATGTAAATAAGCAAATTCAATAACTAAACTAATACAAAAGTATTATAAAGGTAAATCAACATAAACAATAAAGAAAAAAAAGCAGTAAAAGGCAAAAATTAACATTAGATAATGAATACATATATACATACAATATACATAATAATAATGCACTAATTTCAAAATGAAAGAAAATATCATCCTGCCTCAAATTAGAAAGTCGAGATATGTGGTACAAAGGAGGATGAAACGAAACATTTATCCTAGAACAAGGAATAGACAATTTCCAAACGAACCGAGCACCATACTCATCACGCCGCGATTATAAAGACTGAAAATTGTGTCTTCTAAGTAACTGCTCGTAATCTATACCCCTAGGCGGGTAAAATCCGTCAATCTTAAACGAAAGAAATTTTTGAAATTTGCGTTGCAGTCGCTCAATACAAAGCTGGTAGGATAAATAGTAAGGTGACCAATCAGGATCATTCAAGTACTTAGATGTACGCATTATAAACCCAAGTTTACGTGACGTGAATATCAAGGTTGCGTTGCAGATTGGCCATATCCGTGTCAGAATAAACAGCAGTAAAAATCTTTAAGTCATCGTCATAAGCCAAAACAGAGCATTCAAACATATCGAGCAGATCATTAATATAGACAAGAAAGAGCAAGGGGACTGGATTGGATCCCTGAAGAACACCGGAAGCAGAAAGATTGTGGAGATAGGAAACGATTAATTTTAGATAGTTTGGGCACATTCCAAGTGCATTAAGTTTGAATAAAAAAAATTCATGATCAATAGAGTCAAAAGCAGCAGGATAGAGCGGTGTAAATGACATCCACCTGCCCATGTCTGTCTAAATGATGAGAGATATATCGCGTAATTGAAACCATGGATGTAACTTTGTATAGTGTAGAATTCTATTTCTTACTGTGCTTCTATACCTTTTCTCGTAAAAAAATATATGGAAACCAAGCAGAAATAGAATTCTACACTGCACAGGATTCCACCCCAGGTTAGTTACAGTCGATCGACCAGGAAGGAAGCCGTGTTGATGGGATATATACTTGGAAATATTTGTCTTTAACGAAGAATAAATTACCTGTTCAAACACTTTGGAGAAATGATTTAAAATTGATATGGGCCTATAATTCTTCAACATTGAGTCATTTTCTTTCTTGTAAACAGGACTAACACTTGCGCGCTTCCACCGATCAGGAAAGGTGGCTGACTTTATAGCTAAGTTGACAAGAAACCTTAAAGGTTTAGCAAGAACATATCGTGCGTCATGAATTATTATGTTAGGGTCATTATCATCACTAGCGGTGTAGTTATTCGGAAAAGTGGCCGTAATTTTTATGGCCTCATCATCAGATACAGCTGATAGGTCAAAGGGTAATCTGTTTGAAAAAACATCAGCTAAATCGTAACTGAAACCGATTGTTTGGGTTTTCAAAAAATTATCAGCAAACGCATTAACAATGTCTTTCGGAGAATCAATGGTAATATTATTATGGATTAAAGTACCACGAATTCTTGTTTTACCTTGTTTCTGGTTGATGAATTTAAATAGTTCTCTAGGATTATTCCTGATTGATTGACCCACTTTCTTCACATAACAGTTATAGGCTAGAGATATTTGATCTTTGCAGATAATTCGATAACGTTTAAATTCGTTTGCATAAAAGGGGCTCTTTGTGAGTGTCCACTTGCGTCTGTGGTATTCCTTAGCTTTCAATGCAGATATTACAGTTGCAGTAAACCATGGAGGATAAGATCTACTGGTTGTTCTATAAAGGGGCACCGATTGTTCACAGATAAGGAAAAATGTCTCACAAAATTTCTCGACGGCTTGATTAACCTCCGTATATTGCTCAAGATGTGACCAGTCAGCATTGGCGGGGTCACAATAAAGTTGATTAAAATTAGCTTTATGAAAGTTGAATCTAAAAACTTAAGCCGAAGAATGGAATTATGTATTCAACAAAATGGTTTTGTTGGAAACTTATTGTAAACAATTTTTTCTTCAAACGTCAATAAAACTGACATTTCTCGACTGAGTAGTCGGCGTCGGTGTTATATCATTGACATTAGAAGAAAACAAGCTATTTAAAAGGATAATAGAAAAATATACGCATTTATTTGTATGCAGTAATATTTATCTTTTTTTTATTAAACACTGATTTGGCATCTTCACTGCAATATTACCTCTTTTACAAGGCTTTCTTTCATATCCACCTTGTCAGCTTTAATTCAGTCATTATCTCGTCAAATAACCAACTAAAATATACATATATGCAAAACAATAAACGAGGCAGTATAACTAATCTAGCCGGATATAAATTCCAATTCTATAGTACTGCTAGCATAATAATAAAGTATCATACGAGGCAATAAAATCCGAAATGTTATAGGCAGTAAAATAAATTAATAATACGGTTCTTCTCCAAGTAGCGCACAACTATCGCAGTGAAGAAAACATCCTATTTCAATATCTACGCGTAGTATTATTTTCCGGCAAATTTCCATATAACACACCAAAAAATAAACATTCAACTGCTCGGAGCCACCGGAAAGAACCAGTAGAGGACGTGGTCGTCCCAAAAAATAATAAAAATGCCGTATCTATTCCCTCCGAAAAGGAGAACTTAGTTTCTGAGAGAGGAAAAATTTAAAGGCTATATAGGTCATTAACTCGAACGTATTTGGATAACATTCAAAAAGGAGGCAGGATACAGAATAAAAAAACGAACGTAGGATTTTAGGGCTTTTTATGTAAATGAGAGCAACTCGGGACCGGTTCTATTCCGACAATAAAGCTTTATTTTGACGGTGAAATTGATAATTTATATGGAAATGATGCGTTTGCGGCTGACAGAAGCAACCATGTGCAGAGATGTATGTGTTAAGCAGGATACATGCTGTATTAAAATCAGTTCCGCACGAAAAATCACAAGCGAGAGGAAACGATACTGTAACGGAAACTGATTGCGGAAGAATGTTATTGCCATCTTGATGGAAAACAAGATGCATAATAGAAAAGAGATTTCATAAGCCGTAATAGTTTGTGTAAGGTTTCAGTTTCAGTACCGTTGGATATTACCAAGTCCTTCATTTTTAAGTGGTAGAGCAATGTAGTAATAAAATATCAGATTTCGTGCACAGCAAACCTAGAAAAGATATACCTACATAATGATTGTGTATGTTGAAAACGTAAACCAATTCAACTTGCAGATCAATCGACATGATTTAGGTTTTGCTATCAGATTTTCAGCTTTCATTTAGATTTTATTTCAGTTAATGCTCTTTTTTTTGAGATTACTTCATTCTAGGAATGTTTGAGAACTGTGGTGAGGTTAGAATCGTTTAGAATTGGCCTATGATTTCTTGATTTTTTTAGTTTTTGGGTAATCGATTTCTCAGAAACTCTTCCTCTGAATCTGTAATCGCATATTCTTCACTCGAAACACCTATAGTACCGGCAAAGCTTCTGAATGAGGTATTGGACAAGTAACAGTAACTGTTGGAGAACCCGAAAGTTTTCGTTCAGAAAAAGTAGCAAAAAGTAGCAAAAAAACCTTGTTTATATTTTCGTGCCTAATGCAGGGATTTTATCCTTACAATCTCCAGTTAGTTGAGAAATTTTAGGCAAATACTTATATAAATTCTTTTAAGTACAAGTAGAATGTCATTTTAATTTTAATTATAATTTAAATGACTTGGTTTTCATTGTTGCTTGGTGACTGGTATGTATATCTTTCTGTTAAATTTTTTTAAGAAATTTTAGCTTGAAAACAGCCGGTATGGGCCGAAAAGTAGCAAACAAAGCTAAAAACAATTAACTAAAGAACCGTAATTTGCTCAATATTGGCATTTTTTATCCTGAAATAATTTTAAGAGCGTTAGAATCGTTAAATTGAAAACATAATAATTTATATTCTGAAATAAATTGATATTTAATCAATTGTTGTTTTAGTTGACCTAAAATTGGAAATATATCTAGGATTAAAAAACCTAGAAATAATATTTAGAAAAAACACTAAACACTTTAACCCACTTAACACCAAACAAGTTTTAACTAAAACACCGACGCGTTTCAACAGCAATGCTGTCATTATCAAGGCGATAATAAAACTAAATTAAAATAAAATCTACAAAAACAGGTAACCTAAATGTTATGCACGGTCAATCCGATACGCATCATTAATTTCCGATTAACGAAAACAATGACGAATACGGTATAGGGCCATTGTCACAATTCATTACACAAGACTTATTTTTAAATATTTCTAAACTTTCGAAAACATTTAGAAACTTACAATTGTTTATTTGTCTAATTAATTTAACATTCGTATGATCGATGTTGTGATCTGTTTCAAAAATGTGTTGGGCAACGCTCGATTTCTCAATTCTATTAAATCTAAGATGAGCCATATGCTCTTTGAATCTAGTTGAGACTGCTCTCCTGGTTTGCCCAATATATTTTTGATTACAATCTTTACAATTGATTTCGTAAATACCTGACTTTTCTAGAGGTTGTATTTTATCTTTAGGGTTACCGATGAGACTTCGTAAACTAGTCCCAGAACTGTAAACTATTCTGAGATCTAGCTCTTTGAAGATTTTACTCAAACCTTTAGTGATAAAGGGAGCGTAAGGGAGGGTCACAACGGATGAAGCTTTAACATCTTCTCGAAAAGTCGTAGATTCTTTCACAGTTTTCTTATAATTAAACTTCCTAATTAACTTATAGATATGCTGAGGCTGGAAACCATTACACTTGGCCGCATCTTTTATAATTTTAAGCTCTTTCTCATATCTCGCCTTGTTCAAGGGAAAAGTGAGAAGTCTGTGGACCAAAAAATTCAGGCTTGCCATTTTGTGTTGAACACAATGATGGGAGTCTGAAGGAATGTAGCGAAGTGTACTGGTTTCCTTTCTATACACGTCAAACTCTAATCTATTGTTATTTCTAATTACTAAAGTATCTAGAAAGGGTAGCTGACCGTTTTCTTCTCTTTCACAAGTGAACTTTATGGTTTCGAACCGATTATTTAATCTATTGAGAAAATCGTCGATATTACATTTTTTAGTGTCAAATATAGCGAAAATATCATCCACATACCTCAACCAAACCCTAGGAAAGTATTCGCTCTCAGATTCTAAGTCCTTTTCAAAACGGCTCATGAAAAGGTTAGCCAAAAAGGGCGACAAGGAGTTACCCATTGCCGTACCTTCCAGCTGTTCATAAAAACCACCGTTGAATTGAAAAATGTTCTGTTTCATACAGATGTCAGTTAAGCGAATATATTCCTGGACACATTGTTGACTCAAACTATTTTGAAGCAACAAGTCCTCGAGGTATGTCAAGGTGTCTGGAATCGGTACACTAGGAAAGAGAGAACTAACATCAAATGAAATCAATACTTCACCCTCCAGCAACTGAATATTTTGAATTTCTTTAATAAATTCTAACGAATTTTTTACTGCAAAAGTAGGTTGCTGTATTGGCAAATTATTAAATTCATTGGTCAACCATTTGAATTTTATAAGTCGGTGCGTCAATTGCCGAGACAATTGGCCTTACCGACTTGCCAGGTTTGTGGATTTTAGGTAAACAATATAATTTAGGGACAACAGGATTGGAAACATGTAGCTTACGTCTAACGTCGGCGGTAACAAGGTTGTTACAAGTTTTAAACACGTTGTTGACGTCTCTAATCATTTTCGGTAAAGGATTTTTTGAAATTGACTGATAAGGGCCACTACTCAACAGGTCATTAACCCGATCATAGTAGTCCTCTTTATCTAAAATAACAACCTTGTTCCCTTTGTCAGCTTTCAAATAAAAACAATCTTTTTCCCGCAAAGTTTTAATGATTTTAATGTTTTCGGATTTCTGAGGTGATTTATAGGATTTCAAATTTTTTGAAATAGTATGTTTGCAGGCCTCCCTAACAAACTGCTTTGTGGGCTCAGGAAACCGCTGGATAGAGGATTCTATCCCGGCAATAACCCACTCAACATTCGATTCAGGAGTCTGCAAACCAAATTTCAATCCTTTATTCAAAAGATTAAGTTCCCGTTCACTAAAGGTTTGCGAAGAATGATTTTCTACTATGTTAATGGTATTCATCGGAACATGATGTTTATTTTTTAAAAAACAACCTAACTTTCTTAATTTCCTATCATGAGAGAATTTCTTGTTCTGAACTTTCCTATCGATTGAAATAAACATGTTCCGCTGAAAATCACACCATAGTTGATATTCAACATCATTAAGATCTAATGTTAAAAATTTCCAAAGTTGGTAAGCTTGAATCTCAAGTTTACTGCGTTTGTTAAAGATATTCGATTTCTGAACGCAACCATTTTTCTTTCGCGTAACGAATGACTTTATCACTACTTTTGCAATTATTCGAGACAGTAACATTAATAAAGTTTGGAAAAACAGAAAAACGTTTACAAGTTTTCAGAAATCTAATATCTTCGCTAATAAACCTAATTTTAGCACTAACCTTATGGTATAAGTCTTTCGAGATGTGTAAGTGGCTGTAATAGAAAACCAGAAAATTCCTTCAGTATTTTGGCTGAAATGTCATCCGGACCAGCGGTATGTTTATTTTTTAGTTTAGTGAAGGCATCATTTACTTCAAGTTCTGTAAATGGAAACAAATACAAAGTGTTTGTGTTGAAAGGGATTACACGGTCTGCCAATACGTCAGGGATTGAATTTTTTTTTTTTTTTTTTTTTTTTAATGTGTGGTGGGTGCTTAGTTGCAGTGACTCCGTAAGCTGTATTACTTGTCTGGCTATCACTGCAACTCTTGCGGTGTAGTTTAGTGTGTGTAAGTTGTGTTTAAATGGCTTTGTGACAGCATCATATCGCCTTTTATGATGCCGCGCTGTTAATCACTTTGCTCCCAACAGCGAATGGCAAGTCGATCCGGTATTAAACTCTCTGAAAAAATGTCACCGTCCCTCCAGAGAATTGAACCCCGGCACCTATCGTCCTCTCACAACAATAGTCATCCGCCTAACCACTGCGGCCATCGACCCGTTAAATTAACAACGTTATCTACCGATTTTCGAAAGTATGTATTAAATACATTTGGCAATATGTGAGGATTGTCAATGATCCGCTCATCTTCAACGATTTCAATATTCTTGTGTGATGTTTCTGTTGTAGTAAAATTCCTAACCATTTGCCACATCATTCGTGTCTTATTGTGGGACTTGGTGATAATAGTGCTATTGTGCTGGATTTTCGTTTCGTTGACTAGATGTTTATGACCGTTCCTTATATAAGTGTTTAAGTTGAGGAAATTGTTTTTGCAGTACGTACAAATCCTTTAGGTCCCCGCTAGATTGCTTTACTTGGTTGGTAACCCAATTATTGTGTTTTCTACTGGTTCTCACTTTATGCGATTCAATCGGAAAAGACATATTGTAGTAGTGGTTTAAAATGTTCATAAAAGCTTCCACCTTTCTATCGAGATTTCTGTTGATGATGTTTATCGTGGTTAATTATTTTTTTCTAGTGCCAATATCTCAAAAACATTATAGGATATGAATGTGAAACTTAATGGATTTTGTGTTTACAATACAGAAACACGAGTTTTAGTACATCGATGGAAAAAAAAAAAAAAATGTAATTTATTTAAGGTACGTATTTAGATAACGCTAAAAATCAGAATATTGAAAGAGTATTCCCTAAACACAGAGAAAGAGACCTGTTTCAAATTTCTCCGAAAATTTAATTAGATTAATTTAAACTATAGGATTGATTTGATTTCTAATTATTTAATTAGCTTACTGTTTATACTCATTGTCTTATCCGCTTACCCGTCATTCTATAAAACCCTTTTTCTAGCGAAATTACAAACGCCCGGAGTGTATTTTTCACGTCTACGTCCCTACAGAAATTTTGAGAACCTCTAGCTATCTTACAGCTCTTGCTCGCAATGGTATGCCCGGCTGCTGTGTTATTTCAATATAAAACCTGACTAATACAAAACGAGGACGATTTATTTCAGGGGTCCTGGCGCGACGACGTTGGTGGAAGTAAGACGGATAAATGGAGGAATAATTTATAGGAGAGACTATGAGAAATGAAAGGGAAAATAGGGTTTATGTTGAAATGTCATATATTACAAGTGTAGCATTGTTGGTTCCGTCGAAATGACTTTCGCTGAGTGCTTTTTTATAGTCAATAGTTATCATATGTGATTTGTGCCCTACTTAGGGGAACAATGTGTCGCCGTTTCAATTGAAAATAAATTCTCGAAATGTGCTACGCTCGCTCCGAAATGGTGTAGTGCCTGCCTGCTTCCCTTTTATAAGAGGACGTAAAATTGGAGGAAATTGTGGCTCGCTATTTCTCAAAAATTAAGGAATATAATTCAAGGTATAATAATAGCGCACTTGGCGAAGTGGAATCGTTTATTTTTTTTCGGATGATCTTTTTAAATGGTACAGCAGCGGTAAAAAGTACCCAACCGATGCGAGTAAGAGCGAAGATATCGATGGACACCCCCCTTACTTCACCTTACCGTCTAGACTAATACATATTTTCTTATTTAGCAGCCCACGCTCAACGGGTGCACATCGTCGTTTACAGCAATATGTGTTTTTCGTATACTAGCGAAAGAAATGCAAAACTTCAAGTGTATTGTTTATTTGTGAGATTCATTCATTCATTTGCCCTCGTACTGTATTTAGCGGAAAACAAAATCAAAATTATAGAACATCCGCCTTACTCACCGGATTTGGCGATTTGTGACTTCTGGCTATTTTTTGAGGTCAGAAAACATTTGAGAGGCAAAACGTTCCAGTCAGAAGAAAAGATTGACTTCGCCGTTAGGTGTTTTTTTGATAGTAGCGCTAAAGACAACTGGTTGAACGCTTTTAAACTATGGAAGGAGAAAATGGTTAAGTGCATTATTATAAATGGCAATTACTTTGAACATATTTCAAATAAAAATTCTAAGAGCTTGTATCAATCTTTATATTCGGAATAATTGTACTTTGTCACTCGTATAATTTTATGAAACCTCCTAACCTTAAATTTACGATAAAAACGAGACCATAAATAAGGAGACTTCCATCAAATTAATTTATAAAGTCGTCTTTATATTACAGATCGAGTGCTGTTTAGCATTCTGAGATAGCGTTGGTATCAATTTCCGCCCAAAGACACCTACTACTTTTTTTTTTTTTTTTTTAATTTGTGGTGGGTGCTTAGTTGCAGTGACTCCGTAAGCTGTATTACTTGTCTGGCTATCACTGCAACTCTTGCGGTGTAGTTTAGTGTGTGTAAGTTGTGTTTAAATGGCTTTGTGACAGCATCATATCGCCTTTTATGATGCCGCGCTGTTAATCACTTTGCTCCCAACAGCGAATGGCAATGGAACTTTTCCACAATTAATTTACTCAATTTAAAGATATACTTAGTCGTTTAAGTCGGAAGGTAAATTTAAGATAAATATAGGCAAAAGAGGGCGGTTTCACTACAAGATGATAGAAAGCCTGCAGCGATTAAATTCTTTATATGAGTTTCAATGTTCAAAAATTCACCAGAAGTTTTCTACTACTTCCTTTTTGTAAGCACTGTAGGTGTTAGAAATTCATGCACGGTATTAATAAACAATCGCAAAATACATGTCAATCAACATTTTGTAACAAGTGTAACGGTGAAATTATCATCCAACTTTTTAAGAAGTCGACCGTAGGTTAAGAGAAACAGGGTGCTTTAAGCCGCCAAAATCAGATAGTGGCTTCGTAGAGTCCAAGTTCGTACGCCAAACACCGAAGAAATTATTTTGCAAGCTGTAGAGAATGATCCTCATGTGAGTACCAGGCGAATAAGTGGAGTTGTCAATGTCAATTATATATCTGTTTGGCAGACCCTTAAAGAGCAATTACTTCATCCGTATCACTTACAAAAGGTTCATCAACTACGGAGAGAGACGCGTATCGAATTTTCCCAATGGCTGGTACATAAATATAACATAAATCCTGATTTTCTTGGAAACATTCTATTTACAGACGAAGCCAGTGGAGTTTTCAATTTTCACAATATGCACGAATGGTCAGATGAAAATCCGCCCGCAATTCATGTTAGAAATCATTAATTTGGATTTTCGATAAATGTTTGCGTAGGCATGGTGGGTGATTGTTTAATTGGACCATTTCGTTTGCCGAATCGGTCAATCCTACCTAAACTTTTTACATGACAATTTGAACGAGCTACTTGAGGTTGTGCCATTAGATGTTATTGAACATGAACATGTATTTTATGCATGATGGAGCTCCAGCCTACTTTTCGCATATAGTAAGAAACTATTTAAATGAACGGTTCGAAAACAGATGGATTGGTCGGGGAGGACCTGTCGCATGGCCACCAAGATCTCCTGATCTAACACCCTTAGATTTTTTTTGTTTGGGGGTGCTTAAAACATCCTGTTTACGCCACTGCAGTGAGCACAGAAGATGAACTTTGGCAGCGAATTGTAGACGCCTGCCAACAACTAAAGACTCTAGGTATTTACCATCAAGTGCGTGAGTCTCTTCGACGACGGCTGCAACTTACAAGAGCAAGGACGACAGTTTGAACAACTTCTGCGATAACTTTAGAGTGCGCTTAATTGCGTTGTTTGTTGTATTTTAATAAAAAAGCTCTATCTAAGTTGTTTATTGTAATTTTTTTTTGTAAAAGCTCTATCTCGAAACCCAATGAGTATTGGACCTAAGTGTATTAGAATTTTTTTCTTGTTTTCATCTCTACTATCGCCTGCCAAAGCGTGTATTAACACCCTGTATATATACTTTAACTATAAAATACCTTTGATCGGAAGGATGCCTAATAAGTGGTCGGAAGATATACAGTTTGAAACGGTATCCTATTAGCTCTGCCGAGGGTAATGCCGTTCAATTTATAACATAACTATTACAAATTTGACGCCCACAAAACGAAATACTCATCAGTTTTCGATAGCAAACGCCATAATAATGACAACTTTGCTGTTGAAAGCCGGTGGCCTTGGCGTTAATGGGTGAAATAGTGCTTTTTGTATTTAACTTCTATATCAAGACATTCAGTGCAGAACTTCATAAGAATATTGAACAGAATTGCAACCTTATAATATATTTACAATTCAATGTTTCTAATATACATATAATAATTTTATTTGTGTTTGCTTTCATTATAAAAGCACTAGAAAATGAAAAACAATTAATAATGAAATTGCGTTCGATTAATTAAAAAAATGTATATACATAGCAGCCCTGTCCGTCGCTTAAATATATGTTTCATATTTATAATATGACGCATGTGATCTATAGCTGCAATATAAAAGCAAATATCTAGCGACCGTATAGCAGAGTTAAAATTAAAACAAAACAGAGAAAAAAACGCTTAATGTGTACCGGCCATAATTGCCGCTTGAAAATGTTTTTACATTTGCATTTTATATGATGTACGTCACGTTTGTCCGTTTAATTTTGATTTATTGCTTTTACATACGTATCCCCCGCGACCCATAGTCCCCCTTACGTCAGCTACATGGTCGCGTACCTGTCTATATGAATATTGCGGTCGTTCCGATGTGATGGTGTACGATGATGATTGCTGTTACGGTGATAACGTCATGTATGTTAAACAACCTTGTTAATTAATAGCCCGTTTCAATGGATAGGTTCCGTCCATTTATCACATATAAGCGTATACAGATGTATTCTCGCTTAATGGCTATAATGAATAAAATGTAAATGCTAATAGTTTGAACATAAATTATCTACTAGCATGGAGGTGTGTAAATATAATTTTATTTGCAATTGTACAAGAGGTAATTTGTATAGCTAATCATTCATGGTTCGAAATTTAGAGCTTTTCTACATTGGTATGAATCGTTTTTATAAGAATGAGAACTCTATTCTTCTTAATTTATATCCACAACTTTGTTTCAAAAACCTACAATTCCAAGTTGGGCATTCCAAAAGCTCTGGGAGCTCAGATCAAAATTGGTTACATCAAATAATAATACATCTCAGAACCACATCCACTGCTCTTGTGTGGTTGTCAAAGTCGACTAAAAGATTGCAGCTCTATGGAAATAACATCTCTAGGTACATGTAGAATCGCTAAACATAGTAGTAAGCAGCATACTTGTCAAGTAGAAGCGTAAAGACAATTTAGAATGCTTTTTCTGAGCTGCGAGGGAATGGAATTCTAGTGTGCCCAAATATGAAATGCATGTTGCAGTTCACTACACGTTTTTGATTTTCCCAAAAAGCAACAGCTGTGCCTTCAATGGATTGAGCTAAAGATTGTACTGGATTGAAATAGTATAAAGATTGTTAAGATCGGTGTCCATTTTCTCTAAAGCAGATTGCCAATTATGTGGTAAGAACGATAAATATAATTGCACATCGTCTGCGTACATGTACATCTTACAAAATTTTGCACATTTAATAAATTGAGACGTAGGTATATATTGAAAAAAAGTATTGGCCCTAAAATGGATCCCTGGGAAACTCCAGCAGTTAACTTCAGTAGATATGACACCTCCGAATCCACAGAAACAGATTGAAAACGATTAGTTAAATAATTTCTAATCAGATCGGTAGATTTTAAATCTACTCCCAAATAATGAAGAAGAGAGCACAGAGTGGCATGCAAACAGTCTCAAAGGCTTTTGAAAGATCTAAAAGCACTAATCAGTAGCAGCCATAATCATCCGTAATTGACAACAGAGCAGTTTACAGCTGTAACCCTTTCTGAATCCCGACTGAGTGAGAGCTAGTATATTGTTAGCTTGAACGAAATTGGATAATTGAGTGTACAGAACTTTTTCAAATATCTTCGATAGTGCAGGGACACTAATTGAACGGACGTCACCGAAACTCAATGGATTTTGAATGTTTGGAAAGGGTTTAACTAAAGCAAACTTCCAAGAATCAGGCACAACAGATTGCTCAATATAACAGTTAATAATATGTGTTATAAACGAAATTAGGTGAGGGCAGCACATTTTAATCATTATTATATTAATACCATCAACACCAGTTGAGGTTGATTGAATATCATTGATAATGCTAGAGACTAATATTGTATCTACAAACGAGAAAGAAAACGATAAATGAGAACTGGAAACCGAGTTGTCGAAACACAAACTCCATACAGAGGGTGTAGACAAGCTAGAATAAAGAGGTTATTAATTACGTCAACATCAGAAAGATTTTGTGGTAAAGGCTGTGAGAAGCGATTATTGAAGTCTAAATATGAGATATGTTTTCATAACACTTTGGAGATCTGCTATTAGAAATATAGTTAAAATATGCTCTTTTTGCACGATTAATAGACGATGTAGTTAAGTTTCGAGGAGTCTTGTAATAATCCCAATGAGAAGGATATCCTGTATGCCGGAATCTGTTTTTAGTTTCAGCTCTTAGTTTCATTAGAAGTTTAAGATTATCAGTAATCCAAGGTAGACATGTTTTAGTAAATCTTCTGGTAATTAACGGAAAGAGAATAGAAAACAGTTATACTTACAGTTATAATTAGGTACATAAATATGTAGGGAAATAATTCAAGAAAAGATACAATTACATTTTATTTTCAAAGCCATTGATTACTGTTAGAAGTATCCTAAATATGTAATTATTTCCAAAACAGAATTACATTTTCACAATTGCAGGCACAACTGTGCCTAACAACAGTGTACAAATAATACATCAATAAAGTATTATTATACTTATATTACTGAAAATAAAAATGGAGTTATACTTTTGCAACTTTTTTATTTTATAATTATTGATTGAACCAATTACCTATATCTCAAACAATCCCAGAGTCAACATTTACTACCTCTTTATTTCCTTAGTCGCATTAAACTTTTTATTCGTGTTCTTGAATACCAGATATGATTCATGGCCTTTGGCGTACAAAAGCAATTCGAAAAATTGCCATATACATCGTTGTAAATCAAATACGGTTAAATCCCCAATGAGCGCCGAAAATAGGGCCGAAATAGTCTCCTCTTTCCTCACCGCTTCTATAGCGCTCTTTGTTTTCAATATTTCAACTTGCCACGTCAACACAGGACGCCATACACAAAGCAAACGTATTCTCCCGTATTTTCCTTTTCGTTTGTTCGCCGTACCGAACTCCTTTCCTTCATTCTCAAGCGACCTCCTTTTTTTTTATCTATTAGTGTATCCGCTTCCTGTTTTTTTTTTCTCGTCTTCGTCAATTTATTCCTTGTATAAATTGCAAATTCTGACTCTCCCCGTGCATGCCTGTGCAACGG
Source organism: Holotrichia oblita (assembly GCA_023690525.1). Lineage (NCBI taxonomy): Eukaryota > Metazoa > Arthropoda > Insecta > Coleoptera > Scarabaeidae > Holotrichia > Holotrichia oblita. Next base: position 45,884,706 of record CM043015.1, on the reverse strand, counting down.
TTTACTACCACTGTTGTGTGCGGACCTTCAGTGTTCTTGTGTTTGTGTGTAGTTGCCGACAACAAACGCTATCTAGTTTTTATTTTTCTTTCTTCGTCTTGTTTGGTTGTTCCGATCGCTCTGGTTATTCGCCAGGAAAGATATCCTGCCTCTTTGCTTTACTCTGCCAGCCTTTGCTTTGTGCACACATACATAGATATATATATATGTATATATATATATATACGGTTAGCTTTTAGCTTTCTGGTTTATACCCTCGTTTGACTAGTTAAGTTTGCGTGAAGGAGGTTTTTTCGTCTGTTAAAGGACGACGGTACGGACTCAGCTCAAAGGATTTTCGCCTTTATTAAGCGAATTTTAGACAACAAACAAGAAGCTTATAAATCACGTTTGAAATCTGTATCGATTTTTAGAGGTATGCAGTGATTTGCTGATAAATTTTTAGTGTCAATATATTCTTGATTAAATAATTAGCAAGCTTTTAATGATCAAAGTACTAACTAAATAAACAGCTAAAAATATTAAAATATATAACCGATACAGGGTAGCCCACGTAACATGTTAATATAGAACTTCTTAATTTAAATAGAACAATATATTTCATACGTCATCTCTGTATACATAGAATACTTATACAGGGTGCCCACCTAGTACGCGGCAGTCCAATGTCTTGGTAGATAAGAGAGATAATTGAAACTTTCTTATTTCATATGTCTATTTTTCTCAAGATCTACAAACCTAAAATAATGCCGATTATACAGGGTGTTCCATTTCCTCTGCACAGAGAGCAACTTGGTTTTTTTAAATACAAACCTATATTTTTTATAATTTATTTTGAATCTACATGAAAAATAAGAGAAAGTTTATGCATGGTATTCATATGAAAAAACTGACGGTCTTTACTATGTCCTTTTCGTAAATTTTAGTCAATTACAATATCGCGAATTTTGTGGTTACGCTAATTAACAGAAAAACTATTTTCAGAACAAATGTTAGGCAACAATGGTTCTTCAAAACATCATGTTAGAAATTAACCTACAGTATAAGGGGTGCCCAGAAAATGTTGTCCAATTTGACAAAGCAATATACGAAAAATCTCCGTTAATTCAAATGGAACATCCTGTATATTGTTGATCGGTAAATCGCAGAATTAAATATTCTACAACTATGCTATAGCATTCCCTATACCTAAGTTCAACATTTTAATAATAATAATAATAATAATAATGTATAATATGTTTATCCATTTTACAATAGTTCTTTTATTAATGTAGGCTTTTTTCTACAAAAACTGAAACATCTTTGCATTACTATTTGTTGTGAAATCGCATTGAACGCGAATATTTTTGTAGGCCAGTCAGGTAATTATTATAAACTTAATAAAAACCCAAAAGAAATAAAGAGATTGTTTGAAGAAACAAATGTTGGACATCATCTTTTTGTAAAAAAAAGGCAATTTAACTAAACAATTTGAATTTTTTTTGAAAATTAGTTACATATAGTGCTAATAAACAATCCCCCAGATATTAATAATCGACACCGGTTTCAGCATGATAATGCTGCTTTGCATTTCACATTATTGACAATCTTGTTCATGAATTTGATATTTACTCATCACAATAATGATTATTTAAAGTTAGGCAACATTAAAATGCCAGATATGCAAGTAGATGATTATCGCAACATAGCATATTTGAACATAAGTGAAATGATACCACTGCTTTGCTAGTTCTCCCAATTTCCTACTATAGGTCTGCATTATTGTTTGAATTCCTTATGATAGATTGATTTGAAAATCTTATGGAATTTTTCAGCTTTCTCATTTTCAAAATGTCAGCATTAGACTTTGAAAAAAGCTTCAAACATAGCTTCCGATGATAAAATATTATAACATACAATACGAAGTTTCTGTTTTTAGTAGTCACATGAAATCACATTTATTTTGAACACCATGTAATCTAGCTTTATCTTCTTATGTCTTGTCTGTGTTTTCCATCAAACAAATTACAGCTTTATAATCGGAACGAGATACGTCTAATATTCGCATTTTCCTATATAGACAATGGAGAGCAAATATTAATAAACATTTCCAAGTAGATCAAGACGCTGTAACAAATTATGTGCAAAGTGGGGCGATTAGTGAAGGTGAGGCTGGAAAAGAGTTGCAACTAATTTTTGAATTGGAGGTGTGTTGTACAATTCAATTAATTGTTTCTATATCGATCAAAGGCTGTAAAATGTTAACTCTGTTACCAAGTCAATACTCAGTCGGTAATATATATATTTCTAATTTAACAATTAGCCTCATTAACTGCGAAACTATTTCTCGTCCTATTCTTTTTTATTCGGACTTATTACTTTATTACATTTTATATTTGACAATAAAGGAAGAGTTCAGACGCCCTTTTATTTTCTCATTCGACGAAAACTTTGCAATTTACCACATATCCAATGATAAAAACAGATTCCTTCTCTGACAATGAAATTTCCACAGAATACATACAAATAACAATTTCGGAAGCGTTCTCTCACTTCTTTAATCTGTTACAGTAACCTTTTTATCCGGCGAAAATCTACGTTTAACTCGTTTGCACTTCTAGACGACATAAAACGCCGAGCTGCACTCGAAAGATTAAACTCCGGACGATTAACCATTGTACTAGAGAGCGGTAACCAATTCGTCTAACAGCGCATCGTCGGTCTGTCGTCCGTTTCGAAAGTTTTACACAAATGAAAACGATATCGCTTTAATCCATTATGTGCTGCGACTATTCACGGTTTTATGATGAAGAGACCCGGCGCTCAACGTGAGCGACCGCAGTTCGTATGTAGGAAACACGTCGCTCACTAAATATGCTCGCCGCCTGCTGTTACGGCGAAGGGAAGTGAGCAACGCAACTAACGGAGATAGACGTAGAGAAATACACCTTTTACGGGTTTATAGTCAAACTCGCAAATATAGTCGGCCGTATTTTATATTCGTAATTTTACTCCGGCTGTGTATGTAGAGTTTTAGTTTAAAGCGGAAGCCGAAGGGTTCTGTGCTGTCGTACATCTTTGGAAAGATTTACTACGCACCAATTCATATTGTTTCTGCTAACACAGATGGATTATTGAAAGTATGTGCGTTAAGGTATAACTTAAACATTTTTAAGGAAGAAAGCTGCTTAACTCGGCCATAGATGACTTTAAATCTACAACAGTGAAATATTTTATGGAAACGTTAGACCTACGCCAAGTTAGTAATATTACTAACTCGAACGGACGTCTCCTGGATCTTGTTTTTGTTGGTAGAATTAGAAGTTTTTATGTTGGTATAAATGCAATATATATTTGTCCATATTTTTACGCGCATGTCAAATAGAACGTTAATCAGATGTTATATAGAAATGTAACGTACATAATGTAATCCGTAGTTTTTATAGAAAGTAAATGTCTATTGAACAATTGTCGTTAATTTGTTTGACTTAACCACCGCATTACAACAGGTTATGGGCCCAGCACCCATCAGTCGCGTTCGCAGTTCATGTCGCATTGTGTAAAATCGTGTAATTTAATCGAACGTATATCAGTGCGCGTTGGTTAGAAGAGTCAAGATGGCGACCAATATGTTACCGGTAATAGAAAAGCTAACGGGTCGCGAAAACTATAATGATTGGGCATTTGCAATGCAAGCCTATTTAGAATGCGAAGATTTATGGTCCTGTATTGAAGAAGACAACCCAGCAAGCTCAGATGAGGCAACACAAAAAAGAGATTCGAAGGCAAAATCAAAAATCATAATGATGATTCACTCATCTAATTTTGTGCATATTAGAAGTGCTAAAAGCGCAAAGGAAGTATGGAATAAATTACATGATGTTCAGGATTCCGGTCTATGTAGAAAAGTGAGTTTAATGAGAAAATTAATACTCACAAAATTAGACGATTGCAGTTCAGTTGAAGAATACATTTCTACAGTAATTAATACTGCACAAATGCTGAATAACATAAAGTTTCAAATCAGTGATGAATGGATAGGTACTTTCTTACTTGCTGGACTACCTGAGAAATATAAGCCCATGATAATGGCTATAGAAAATTCTAGAGTTGATATCACAGCAGATTTTGTAAAAGTGAAATTATTACAAGAAGTAAGAGAAAAGGAAAACAAAAATGTAGCTTTTGTCAGTGGTAATAATACAAAGCGAGGCCATAAATATGTCAAAAATGGAAACAAAGATGTACGGTGTTACAACTGTAATAAAAATGGACATTACGCAGCACAGTGCAAAAGACCAAACAAACGTAACGAAGTTAACAATAATTCAGGAAAGAAAAATGAAGATCAGTCATTGTTATCAGTGCTCAGTGTCAATGAAGCGATATTGTCAAATGCATGGTACATTGATTCAGGAGCCACCAGTCACATGACACATAACGGAAAGTTTTTATCAGATAGAAAAGACGTTATGGGTAAAAAGGAAGTTGTTCTGGCAAACAATCATAAAATAGAAGCAAAAGGTAAAGGAGACTGTACTGTGTCAATATTAAAAGGCGACAAAGTATCCGACATTAAGGTAACCGATGTATTATATGTACCCGATCTTAGTACAAATTTATTATCTATAAGTCAAATGGTAAAGAGTGGTAAAAGAATAGTTTTCCATCAGGATAAGTGCAAGATTTTTGATCGTTTAGGTAAATTAGTTGCAACGGCTTCCTTAAGCAATGGCATGTACAAACTTGATGTCGAAGAAAAGAATAGTTATTCGTATGCTATTAGAGAGACCACAGATTTATGGCATAGACGATTGGGTCACATCAATAAAGAGTACCTGAATAAGTTGCAGAGTATTACAAACATTAAGCTGGTAGAAACTGCCAAAGATTCAGATTGTAGCATCTGTCTAAAAGGTAAGCAATCAAAAATACCTTTTAAAAGTTCAAATAGTAATACAGTAGAGCAGCTAGAACTTGTGCATGCAGATTTATGTGGACCGATGGAAGTAGCATCAATTAGAGGTTCACGTTACTTTCTTTTATTAATAGATGACTATACACATAAGACGTTTGTATACTTTTTAAAAAATAAAGATGAAGTTTTTGAAAAATTTAAAGAATTCAAGGTCATGGTTGAAAACCAAACCAATAAAAGAATAAAGATTCTAAGAACTGATAATGGTGGAGAGTTTTGCAGTAGTGAAATGGAAGGCTTTCTAAGGAATAATGGTATAATACACCAAACGACAATTCCATACAATCCAGAACAAAATGGTACCTGTGAAAGGATGAATAGGACCATTGTGGAAAAGGCTACTTGTATGTTAATTGATGCCAATTTAGGAAAACAGTTTTGGGCAGAAGCTGTCAATAGTGCAGTCTACATTCAAAATCGAATACCTACTAAAGCGTTAAAGCAGGGAACCCCAGAGCAGTTATGGTCAGGAAAAGAGTTGAATATTTCGCATTTAAGAATATTTGGCGCTAAGGTTTTAATGTATATTCCAAAGAATAAACGAAGAAAATTTGATCCTCGCTCGACCGAAGGGATTTTTGTTGGTTACTGTCAGGAGCAGAAGGGTTACAGGATCTACAACCCTGCCACCAATGAGGTCACCTCCGCAAGAGATGTCGTTTTCTTGGAAGAGAATCAGGTAAGATCTACCTCAAACTTAATTAATATGGATCTTGTATTCCCAGATGAGCAACAATTAGAACAGGGAGCAGCTGAAGTGGGAGTAGATGACAAAGAAGATACAGATGAAGAAATAGACAGCACAATAATAGAAGAAAGTTCAGACACAGAAACAAATCTTACAGATGATGAATATGTTCCACCGCCAGGAATAGAACCGAATACGTCCTTAAGACGTTCACAGAGGCAACCAAAGTCAAACCAGTCCGAGGATTTTATCTATTCTGTTAGAGTATTGGCTGAGGATCCTACTACAGTAGAAGACGCTTTAAGTAGACCAGATGGTCATCTATGGAGAGAGGCAATGGAGGAAGAATATAACGCCCTCCTTGAGAATAATACATGGACATTATGTGATCCACCAGCAAACAGAAAAGTGCTAAAATCAAAATGGGTATTTAAAAGCAAAGCTATGCAAGACGGATCCACGCGCTATAAGGCCAGACTTGTAGTAAAAGGTTGCGCTCAAAGAAAGGGTCTGGATTTTGAGGAGACCTATTCACCAGTGATTAAATATAGTACAATACGTTATTTACTGGCAATGGGAGCGCAAGAGAACTTGGAAATTCATCAGATGGATGCTGTATCAGCCTTTCTACAAGGAGAACTGACAGAAGAGATATATATGCAGCAACCAGAAAATTTTATCCATGGTTCCAAGGTTTGCAATTTAAACAAATCCATTTATGGCTTGAAGCAAGCAAGCAGAGTATGGAATATAAAGCTTAGTGCAGCTTTAGTAAAGCTAGGTTTGAAAAGATCAAAGGTAGACAGCTGCCTATATTATTTAACTGAGAAAGGTAAAAAGTTGTTTATAGGCGTGTACGTCGATGATCTAATTTTTGTTAGCAATGATAAACAGCTTATGATCAAAGCTAAAGAATATCTCCAACAACAATTTAAAATGAAAGATATGGGCGAAATCAAACATTGTTTAGGATTTAGAATTACAAGGGACAGACAACAGGGGAAGATATGGATAGATCAAGAAGAATATCTGAGACAAGTGTTGGATCGATTCCGCATGAGTTCTTCTAATCCTGTTTCTACACCGGTTGACATCAATGTCAAGTTAGATAAAAGGTCAAGTCCGCAAACAAAAGAAGAAGAAGAGGTAATGAAATCCATACCGTACCAGGAGGCTGTAGGAAGCTTGTTATATGCTGCTCAATCTACAAGACCAGATATAATGTTTGCGGTAAATCTTGTGAGCAGATATAACAACAATCCTGGTAGTCAACATTGGGTTGCAGTAAAAAGAATAATGAGATATATAAAAGGTACAATTTCATGTAAATTGGAGTATTCCAAGTCCGAAAACGCTGATTTGCTTGGATACAGCGATGCAGATTGGGCCGCAGACTTATCAGATCGTAAATCCACAACAGGATACATATTTTTCAAGGGTAAAGCTGCAATAACCTGGAATACCCGAAGACAGCAAACTGTTGCGCTATCTACAGCTGAGGCAGAATATATGGCGCTGTCCTCCACCACGCAAGAAGCGATGTGGCTGAAGAGTCTCGAAGAAGAAATCTTTGGTATTGAAAAGAAGGCTATTCCGGTTTACTGTGACAATCATAGCGCCATCAATTTAGCGTTGAACGATGGCTACCACCCGCGAAGCAAACATATTGACATCAAGCACCATTTTATTCGAGAAAAAATTGCCAACAAGGATATTTGCTTAGTTCCGATTAATACCAAAAATATGGTGGCCGATATTTTTACAAAAGGTGTAAATAGAGAATTGCATAATACACATTGCAAGAACATGAATCTAAAAACTACTAATTAGTGGGAGTGTTGGTAGAATTAGAAGTTTTTATGTTGGTATAAATGCAATATATATTTGTCCATATTTTTACGCGCATGTCAAATAGAACGTTAATCAGATGTTATATAGAAATGTAACGTACATAATGTAATCCGTAGTTTTTATAGAAAGTAAATGTCTATTGAACAATTGTCGTTAATTTGTTTGACTTAACCACCGCATTACAACAGTTTTGACCAACATTGCTCAAGAAGTAGCGGTCGTACAAGATGTAGCTCCATTTGTACCAGAGGATACCCACCATCCTGCCTTAGATATTACAATACATTTGCGGGCTGCTGTAAAGCAACCTTCATTTCCCTCCAACAACAACGTGCGTTTTAATTTTCGTGCTGTGGATATGAGTATTCTATGTTCTAAATTGGCTGAAATAGATTGGCTCTTCCTGTCTACGTATATTGATGTTGATCAGGCAGTTAACGAATTTTATAGCATCTTAAATAAAGTTTTTGATACCTGTGTTCCACGAATCAAATCATCCACTCGCCATTTTCCGGTATGGTTCGATAAGCACATAAGACAGTTGGTGCGGACGAAGGAATTCTATTTCAATAAATGGAAACGTACTAGATCTTTGTTTTACCTTAACGAGTTTAAGAGGCTGCGACAACAACTAAAACTTGAGGCTGTGAAGGCTTACAAGACGTACCACCATCGTATCGAGTCTGAGATTCTTACGAATCCGAAGGCGTTTTGGCAATTTGTAAACGACAAAAGGGCGTCATCACGAATTCCTGGACACATGAACTTTAATGGCATCGAGTTGAGTGAGCCTGCTGACATAGTGAATGGATTTGCATTGCACTTTTCTCGGGCGTATCGACAGAGCACAGCCTCACCTCCATTGCTGTTCAGCTGGTGCCCTTCGTTTGATGTTGGACTTATAACGGAATCTGATGTTCTGTTGAGTATAGGTAAACTTAAGAAAGATTTGACTTCTGGCGACGATTGCATACCTGGTGTAGTAGTGCGTGAGTGTGCTTCGGTTTTTAGTCGACCTCTCGTGACTTTATATAATTTAATTCTGGGTCGTTCCTTCTTCCCTAGTGCCTGGAAAGTTGCGAAGGTTATACCAATATTTAAGCATGGTGATCGCGAGAGTATTAGTAACTATAGACCTGTGAGTGTTCTTCCACATTTTGCCAAGATATTGGAACATATTCTGCACACCAGAATCTATACAAGCATTAAATCATTTTTGTCTTGTCATCAGCATGGGTTTATACCTGGGAGGTCAACTAATACCAATTTAATTAACATTACCCAATTTATTTCAACAGCGTTGGATGGACGCAAACAAGTGGATGTCATCTACACAGACTTTGCGAAGGCGTTCGACTCCTTAGACATCAATATACTATTAACAAAGCTTGATTATATTAGTTTTTGCCCTTCACTTATCAATTTAATGGAGTCCTACTTAATAGGCAGAACCGCGTATGTTACTTACAATGGCTTTAACTCCTATACTTTCTCGGTAACTTCTGGAGTACCGCAGGGTTCCCACCTCGGTCCTCTGTTATTCAATATTTTTATTAATGATTTGCTGGAAAGAATACAATGTGACTGTTTGAGTTATGCAGATGATTTGAAGATCTACAGTGTTGTTGATAATACCTCTAACTGCATCAACCTACAAATGAACCTTAGTCTTATTGATGAGTGGTGTGCCTGCAACAACATCTCCTTAAATGTTGATAAATGTTCCGTGGTATCTTATACCAGAGGTTCTTCGAAAATTGTGTATGATTACTCAGTTAGGAATGGAATAATTCCTAGAAGGGATGAAATTCGTGACTTGGGAGTATTGTTTGACTCTCGTTTGTCCTTTTCTAACCACATCAGGGATATATGCTTGTCGGCTTCAAGATCTCTGGGATTTGTGATAAGATCGTGTCGTGACTTCACCAATGTACATGCAATCAAGAGCTTGTACTTTGCTTTAGTTCAGAGTAGACTGGAATACGCTTCTTTGGTATGGTATCCGTGTTATACTTACCAGATATTGGCCATTGAGAAGGTACAAAAGCGCTTTCTGAAATATTTATCATTCAGTATCTCAGGAGCCTACCCAGAACGTGGTACGGATTACGGTGCTCTACTGGTAGAGCACGGATTTCATTCATTATCAGATAGAGGAGACAAATATAGTGCCAAGTTTCTACGTGATGTTCTTGCAAATGAAGTGGACTCACCAACTTTGCTTGCCTGTATCAATTTCTGTGTATCAGTGCAAAGTACACGATCTAGTGATGTTTTAAGAGCGCCAAGAGCTAGAACGAATGTGTTAATTAAATCTCCAGTCTTTCATATGGTGCATAACTTCAATAAGCATTATTCTGGTAGTGATAGCATATAAATTTATCTATAGCTTTTGTTGTAATTACTTCGAAGTTTTAGTACATGCCTAACTGATTTATTTATTTATATTTGACATGCTTTGATTTGTATTTCAGTTTATTTTATTACGCATGTGATATTATTTACTTTTTTGAATTGTAGGTTATCTTTATGTTTATGGAATGTGAAGTATAATTTGGTTTAATGTATCGTTCGTATGCAACCCATGTTACGTTGTTTCAATGATGATTTGTTGCTACATTTCTATATTTTTTGCACTGCATGTAATTGTAATTTGTATTATCCTGTAAATGGTGTTCACCGTTGGACATTAAAGATGATTATTATTATTATTATTATTATTATTATTAAGAGTATATGTATTAGAAAAATAATGTAAATCTATTTAAATATACATTTATATTTTTTACTTATTAAATTTAACACTAGAGCCAAATATGACTCTTGACTGATCTTGAATATGCGTAACATTAAAATTTTGCTATCGTGCCTTCAAAATCTTTCCTGGTCAAAAGAGGCTGCTTTTTAAAGAGAGTTTTAGTAACATTGACCACACTGTGATACTTTTCAGTTGTCTGTAGCAGTATGTACTTCAAATTCTGACAGCTCTGTCAATGACAAAGCTAAATTAATTATCAAATTGCATTTCATTATTTGTTAACATGTTATAGAGTTATAATTGGTTATAATACAACAGAAGTTTATAATCGAAGGTTGTTTTAGAATTGGTAGAAAATTAGATAATGGAGAATGGGTTTATTCCATCACTGCTTACAGGATTTCCGGCCACAGTTTCTTAATCGTCCTATTACTTATATGTAGCTGATAAGTCATGTTTATGCTTAATTAATAAAATTATTCGTCAAACAGGGGCAATAACTCATAAATCAGGAGATGGACTATCTAAAAAACAAACAGCAGACTGCGTAAAAAAGAGTTGATGTCGAATGGACAACTCACCTATAACATCAATTTCAAAGCTTTCTCAACCGATGCAATTGTCCGTGGGAACATGCCATACCGTTTAAAAAAAGGATTCACGGTTGTTTCTACAGATAATTCAAGCAGTTTATGAACTCATGCGAGTAAATTTTGGTAGAAGAGCACAATAGTTCTGTATAACATAATATTTTTTTAATGTGTGGTGGGCGCTTAGTTTCAGTGACTCCGTAAGCTGTATTACTTGTCTGGCTATCACTGCAACTCTCGCTGTGTAGTCTTCATGTGTGTATAATTGTGTTCAAATGGCTTTGTGACAGCATCATATCGCCTTTTATAATGCCGCGCTGTTAATCACTTTACCCCCAACAGCGAATGGTAAGTCGATCGGGATTTCAATTCTCCGAGAAAAATATCCCGGCTCCTATCGTTCCACCACAATGATAGTGAGCCGCCTTACCACTGCGGCTATCGACCTGTTGAATGACAACATTCTCGACAAATTCTTTTCTTTGACGGAACTGGCTTCCATCTAGTTTGGCAATTTAAATAAGCAAAGTATGAGAATTTGATCACTCATGAATTCATAGAAACTTTACTAGATTCACAAAAATAAACGTCTAGTACAGCCTTTTATTTCTTAAGTTCAGGGTGACGAACTTACAGAAAAATTTGTTCAGCAAGATAGAAATCTCGAGAAACAACAATTTTTTGATGAAAGAATTATTAATTTAGAATTAGACTGCTTATTTGATTGTTTTATTTTCCCATATTGAAAAAAAACACCATTTTAAAGACCATACATCACACAATAGCAGAACTTGGCATTGCTATTAGAGATTTCTGTACTGAAATAACCCTACAGTTCCTATAAATGATTTTGAAATCATGAATCGTAAAATTCGACTTTGTCTTCAAAATAATGGACAACATTTTCAGCATTGCCTTTAGTATTACATACCTATTATCTTTTAACTTAAACTAATATAATAAATATTTTTTCTAAAGTTAAATTATTAATATTTGCATCTTTGATCGAGTTGGTCTTTACTTGATGTAAATTCATTTTCAATGTGAAATAAAACAAACAAATGTTTAAGATTGACTCTGTAATACTGTTGTTTTATTTCACATTAATATTTGCACACATTTTAGTGAAATGCAATCTGTCGAAGTGATTAGTGCATGCATTTACTGTTACCAATCGTTGTAAAGAAATATGACCATCTTTAATCGGCAAAAATGTCGAAAACATGATATTTAAGTATTGTGTACTTTGATACAAATGGTATAGTTTTTCGAATAATCGCGACAACATAACACTTGATAATTAGTAATTTATTATTGCCTGCCTCATCAACAATATGACAGCATGGATTATATAAAGCCGCATTGTTTGTAATAATACAACCATTATTATTTGAGATAGTTCAGAATACGAGCCCATTCTCATGCCAGTTGGCCCACTGTCTGGTATCCATGATTTTCGAGGCCCGCGAAAAATAATAGACACTACAGGCTTTTCTCGATACCTAAATGAATTAACATGATATTTTTAATAATCTTCAATAAAAATATGAACCTTCCCTTTTAAAGACTTTAGCAGTTCTTGCCCATCAAGTTGCTCTTATTTTGATACTATTATCTTAATATTTCGACTACCCATTTTCATAATAGACACGCTTATACAAAGTTACCCTTAGTTTTAATGCCGAAGAAGATAAAATTACAAAAATTGCCACTTTCCATTTAAAAAAATTGACTTTTTTTTCTTTTTTTAATGTGTGGTGGGTGCTTAGTTGCAGTGACTCCGTAAGCTGTATCGCTTGTCTGGCTATCACTGCAACTCTCGCGGTGTAGTTTGTGACAGCACCATATCGCTTTTTATGATGCCGCACTGTTAATCACTTTGCTCCCAACAGCGAATGGCAAGTCGATCCGGGATTAAACTCTCTGAAAAAATGTCACCGTCCCTCCAGAGAATTGAACCCCGGCCTAACCACTGCGGCCATCGACCCGTATATTTCGAACACTCTCTATGAATAATTGTAACAATTTTATACAAATAGTATTTAATTAGGTCATCTACTTGAGAAATTTTACTTCAAAATAAATAATAAACTAATCCTTATCTGGAAAAAGTGCAATTAATTATCTGTCTGCAAACGTCAAATGTAGCATAAGAATGTAAATAAGTCAAAAAGGGTTAGACTTACGTAGATGACATTATACATGAAATATATTTTGAATTTCACGTAAAATCTAAAAACGTGTCAATATACAGGGTATTCCATTTCAAATTACGAAGTTGGTGCTTACTTTCGGTATATCCCGAAGCGCCGCCATCTTGAAAATATTTTAGGCGAGTGGTCCCCAACGACTTTAGTATAGCCCCAAAATTTCAGATCATTCCTAGCTATAGTTTTCTCCCAATCGATCGATGCAGTTCCCGGTGAACCGCCCTGTATAGGTATATATTATTTTTATTAGAGCTATGATAAAAGAAAGATTCTATAACTGTCAGGCGTATCAAGGCAAGGTATATTAAATAATTTACCACTAAAAGATACTTCTGGAAAACATAAACATATACAAAAGTAGTAGTACTACATTTACAGAGGTACTACTTCCTGATTGAGATAGCTATCAATTAAGAAATTGGATGTTGCAAAACAATGATTTATTTCTTTGATCCTATTTCTATTTCCCACACGCAAATGCAATCCCAAAATGATGTTTTGATAACTGAGTGCAAAAATATTATTTTATCAACAAAGGAGCAAAACCAAACTGAACTAATTTATTTACAATATTAGAACAGTTGTCAAATGTCCAACAAATTTCGACAGAAAATTAGAAATTATTTCCGTTAAGTATAATAAAAGATAGTAGCTTCTGATATAAATAATTTGTGTTCACTGGAAACCTCAACATTACTTACTAACAGTAAGCCAGAAAAGATCAAACCAAACAACCAGCGTTGAATATTGAATTAATTTGTTTTAAATCCAATAGCTCACAAAATCCGTGTACATTGTTTGTTGCATACTAAAAACAGATATATTAAAATCGTCAGTTACAATAATATGTATATTTAGTTTCCAAAAATGTTCCAAAAACATAAACTGTTATGTCTGCCTTACCAGTTGATCTTCATCTATTAATACGAATTTTGGTTAAGTTTAAAATTACCTAATATTGTATTGAGAGTAAAGTAGTTTTGTCGCTACTCCCACAATTACAATATACAATTACTATACAATTACTTAACTTGAAATACTTCAACGAAATATATACCATATTTGCAATCAAAACTTGAAAAAGTAAAATATTCTTTTTCGATTTCACCGCGAATTTTTGACGGTTACCTTAAATAGATTTACCCTCGTATACATTGTAACTGTAGTAATACGCCCACCACAATCTGTTTTCTGTATAAAAATAGAAATAACAAAAAGAGGGAAGTTTTTCTGTATTCTTTTTTTTGAGGCGCGATGTTTGAACCTTTCGTTTTCTTGACCTCCAGTTTTCCTCTTCCTCACATCTGGCTTCTGTACGGTTTCCATCTTTCTTCGTTTTGCCGCTTTGGTGCTTTTCGTTTTGTTTGCTTCGTTTCCTTGCTTCCGGCGTAATAGTTTTTCCGATAAATAAGGTAGGTGGCGCCCCCTGCCTTCGGCGGTAGCGGTAATAAACAGTGAAAAGTGCTTACGTGAAAAACGGTTTTCGTTAACTAACTGTCACTTGTGATGGACTTTCCACTTTGTCGTTGTCGGAAGTTTAACACGCGCGATGTCCACTTTTTAATCGGCGCTAGTTGTGTGCTTTTTTCTTTATCACTCGTATAGTTTCTTGAATACTTTTACTATAAGCGATATTAACTTTAAATTTAAATTTCATTTCACAAAGACTATGATATTAGATAGGAATTTAATTTATTGTAGACGATACCAATATCCTCTTTGTGGTTTATCCACTTTTGAAATGGAATAAATTTAATTTTCTTTGTCGTGTTTATCGTGATACAACAGTGCAGTCTCTTGAAATCGACAAAGTTGCTGCACTTGAGTTACAACATTGTATTACTGTTTGGAGTCTAGATATAATTTCTCAAGGGAACTTCTAGAATTGCAGTTGTATACGCATTATAACAAGCTCTTCGTAAGGTAGGAATGTAACCGGGATAAAACCTAAATGGCGTATCAGTATCTACAGGTTAATTTTAAAATATCGAGTACATTCAAGTTTTTGACTTCAGAATATTTTGTTTCCGTTGCATTCGAGAAGCTTTAAATTGATAAAGTTTTCTATTATCCAGTCCTTTATATACTTACCATGAGATAAACTTAATAGATCAGAATTAATTGGGAAGTGATTCAAGACCACGAATAAGTTAGTTGGATTTTCCAGTGACTGATAAGTAAATTAAGGTGTTAGCAAAAGTGCAAGAAACGAGAGGTCAAAGATCAGAATTAGGCTGTACCAAAATTAGCTGAAAGCATTACCGTTTTTTGTTTCAAGAAGGAGAATTAAGAAGTCGATACCCACAGTGACTCCCATGTTATGCTCAAGTTTTGTTCGGTAAAAACTGATAATAATTCCATGTTTACCATTAAAATGAAATTTAAAACAAACTTCATTAAAACCATTTATCTTTTTTTATTTTACTGGTATTTTATAGTACTGTAAGTGTTTAAGTAAATTTTTGTTGGCTAATTAAGCAATTTATTCGTATAATCCTATACTAACATTTATTTGATGTTAGACAAAGGCTATCATTGTTAGAGATACAAACCTAAGTGACAGTTTCAGCAGGAAAACTTACACTAACACAGAAATTACGTTTCCGTTATTTTCCATGATACACAACTGTATGCTCAATATACATATATTAAGCAGATTACCAGTAGTGACCAGTTATTCCAGTTAATTCCTGTAAACTATTTCAGCCTGTCTCTACTCATAAAGACCGCCTTGCTGAGTGTTTCCTCATTTGGGCAAATCCAGTCTTGCAGTGTCTCACGCCGGCAAGTCCATTGCAATACAAATGGTGCCTAGCAGCAAATTCAGATCTGGCATAAGTTTTGACTCTGCCTTACGAACTTCCGCATGTCGGTTCTGCACCTGCGACTGATCGTTCGCTGACATCTCTTGCCAACCTGTCAACTATGTCGTTGCCTCTAATCCCAGAGTGGCTTGGCACTCGTCTCAACATAATGGTATGATTTTCCGCCAATTGTCTAAGCTTTCTATGGCGCCCCAGTACCACCTCCAAATCGAACTTGACAGCTTGCAGAGCTTTGGAGACATACAGTCCTCTGCGCAAGACTAGATGGCGATTACTTCAGATTGAAAAATGGAGGAAAAACCCCCGACGCTGGTGGCATCGCCATCCAAATTACACAAACTAATGAGAGATACCTCGATTTAGGGGCGAAAGCTTTTGTAGTCTCATTGCTGAAAATATTTACATTTCGAGGAAGGAGACTTAATAATTTTGAGGTTACAGCTGGAACTATTTGATATACATAGTATAATACAGTATAAAAGCAAGAGAATTAAAAAAAATTGTGTAGATGTACCTATGTACTTATCGCTGACAACGATTTGAAGCTAACGAAACCAAACACCGAAAAAATTAGCATTTTATTTATGCAACGTTTCGAAAGTTCATAATGAAGTTTTTGCAATTAGAGCAATTGAATACACATTCTAGCAAGCTGCATACGAAATGACATCATTCGGAAGGCAGTGCTAATAAATGGACAGATTTCTAGTCTGATCCTTTTACACTAACCGTGTGATAATCTAGGTTAATACGTCCAAAATTTGTCAAATATAACTTCAGAATTGTATGTGTAATATCACTTATAAAATCATAATTTCATGAAGTATTCCACCTAGGTATCTGACATTTAAAAAAAATAACTATAAAAAATGTATAGAACATTTCAATTATATGTATACATACGAGGGAGCGTTTTTATATTCGCGGAATGAGCGGGTTGTAAGGGAGTGATTAGGCGTATTGGGGGCGTGGCCTGTGCGGCGACTCATAATTAGTATAAATACAAAGTTTCATTGTTATTAGACAGTTAGTCTTTGAGCTATCGTCAACCAAGTATCGTAATCAGGAGTGAAAAGTGAAATATGGAAAAAATCGAATATCGTGCCGTTATAAAGTTCCTTACCAGGCAAGGAAAATCAGTCGCGACCATAATGAATGAGATGTCATTGGTTTACGGCGACTCTTGTCCCAGGAAAAACCATGGTGTACAAGTGGCATAGTTTATTTAAACAAGGCAGGGAATCCCTTGAAGACGACCCGAGGCAGGGCAGGAGCATTGAGGTGACCACGCCAGCACTTATCCAAAAAGTTGAAAAAATTGTACTCGAAGATGCTCGACTAAAGAAAAAACAACTCGCAGAAATGGTTGGAGTATCCGATACAACAATTTTTAAAAAACGATCATCTCGGCATGTCTAAGGTGAGCGCAAGATGGGTCGAGAACTCAAAAAACAAAGCGCGCAGAGTGTTCGCGTGCATTTTTGGACCTCTGTAATGAAGACAAGGATGGTGTATTGAGTCGAATTGTTACTGGAGACGAAACTTGGGTTCATCATTATGAACCTGAGTCCAAACAAGACTCCATGCAGTGGCATAAAAAGGGCACAGCACCTCCCAAGAAATTTAAACTGTCACAATCAGCTGGAAAACTCATGGCAACGGTATTTTGGGACTCGGAAGGAATATTGCTGATTGATTATAAAGATAAAGGTGTTTCTATAACCGGAGAATATTACGCTTCAATATTAGAGCGACTAAAAGAAGCCATTAAAGAGAAAAGAAGGGGGAAAATTGCCGAAAAGTGTGCTGCTTTTGCACGACAACGCGCCCGTCCACAAGAGCCGCGTTGCGTTAGCTGCCCTGCATAAGGTGGGCTTCGAAATTGTGAATTACCCACCTTACAGCCCAGACCTGGCCCCGAGTGATTATTACCTGTTTCCGAAAATGAAAAAAGAGCTGCGGCGTAAAAAATTTACTGCCGATGATGAAGTCAAGGAGGCAGTTTCGGCGTATTTTGCAGATAAAGAGAAATCATTTCTTTATGAGGGTATAAATAAATTAATTGCAAGATGTGAAAAATGTATCCGTCTTGCAGGTGAATATATTGTAAAAGAAAAATAATTTGGTTTTTTTATTTCCACCCCTTATCCCCCATTCCGCGAATATAAAAACGCTCCCTCGTACGTTTATTCGAAACAAAACGTTATTCGACCTTTTTGTTTTCCTAACTAGGTAGATTATAAAACTTCTCCCTTGTAGTATTACAGTTAGTAATAGGGAAAGGGTGCAGCGTTTTATCAACTGGATATAAACAAAATCTGATACACACAGCTGACATGTTTAAATTGAAGCCTGGGAACTCGCGCCGGCCGTCGGAAATACATTATAGCTCTTGTCAGGTTCAACTTCTCCGCTAGTACTTCTGCCTGCTTCTAGGTGGTGAACGGGGATAGACGTATTGGAGAAATCTTATGAGATGTCGCGAACGGAGTAATGTATGTGGAAAGTTTTATATTACTCTCGCGAAAAATTTGATTTTCAACATCTTGTGTATGAGGAAGGAAGCATATGTGCATGCAAGTATCAAGATGGCCTTTTATTATGTCTGAATAGCTAAAGATATATTGCATATCACAAAACAGATATTGAATGTAATTCGTGCAATCTAATTCGTTCAAATTAACATAGCTAGATCAATATTAGAAAATAATATAATAGTTACCCATAAGAGTTCTCTAATAAATTAATAAAACAAGATTAAATAAAATAAACAGGGTGATTGGTGACAATGGCCTATTAAAAGTATTATACAAACGGAACGGAATTTTAAACCAAAATTTTTTAGTTGGATCTGGTTGAATATGGGCTATCACGAGAAAACATTTTTGAATAAATATCATTTCCGGTTAACCGGAAGTGGGCATCGACTTCGATTTTTTAAATAGCATGCTATAAAATAAATTACAGATTTAGCTTCAACGATAAATTTCACACATATTTTATGTATCATACCCTATACCTAAATACAATTCCTTCTGAATTATTCGCAATTAAAGAAAAAAGTGACATATACCGATCTTACTTTACATATAGTGATATTACGTCACGTGGCAGTAAAAGAAACGAATAAAATTTGAAGCTATTCTCTGTAACATTATACAGGGTGTTTAAAAACTTTGTTGCTTATAAATAAGTTTAACCCACGGAAAGTAGATTTTTTTAAATGGAAAAGTACCGTGCTTTCAAAAACTTTCCTGATTAGAGTAGGCTGTTTAATTATTGTTATTATATTATTATTATGAGAAACCAGTTTTTAATTATCCAAATTTTGACAACTGTCAGTGACAAATTCAAAATTAACAAAATTTCCATTTGTTTGTTTAGATAAAATTTTAGAGTTACATCACAAAAAGTTTATAATTGAAAGTTATTTTAGAACTGGTTGAAACTTAGATAATGGAGAATGGGTTTATTCCATTAATCAGGTTTCAGATTTTCGATATCTTGTTTCCTAATCTACCGATTGGTCTGCACTCTTCATATTTCTTGCATAGATAAATTTAGAAACAGGTGCAGTAAACCTGGTGGCGGAACTGTAAAAAGCTTTGACAGCTTCCATAGAGGATATTCCACAAAGAATGGATAACTCAAAAAAGTCTATTCCGAAACTGTCGCAACAAGTTCAGTTGTCACATGTTGGAACATGCCACATCATTTTAAAAAATATTTAAAACTGTATCCATATAAGATTCAAGCAGTTCATGAACGTACCCAGGCAGATTTTGGTACAAGAACGCAGTATTGTCAGGGGTTCTTGGATAACGTAGATTTTTTTTTTATGTGTGGTGGGTGCTTTGTTGCAGTGACTCCGTAAGCTGTATTACTTGTCTGGCTATCACTGCAACTCTTACGGTGTAGTTTAGTGTGTGTAAGTTGTGTTTAAATGGCTTTTGACAGCATCATATCGCCTTTTATGATGCCGCGCTGTTAATCACTTTGCTCCCAACAGCAAATGGCAAGTCGATCCGGGATTAAACTCTCTGAAAAAATGTCACCGTTCCTCCAGAGAATTGAACCCCGGCACCTATCGTCCTCTCACAACAATAGTCAGCCGCCTAACCACTGCGGCCATCGACCCGTTAATGACAACATTCTCGACAAATGTTTTTTTACCGATGGGGCTTGGTTCCATTTTTCTGGTTATTTAAATAAACAAAATATAAGAATGTGGTCTGCAGAACATTCTCATGAATTCGTAGAAACTCCACTACATCCACAAAAAATAGGTGTTTGGTTAGCGTTTTCAAGGAGACGGATTATCGGGCCTGTATTTTTTAATGAAACCGTAACTACTGAAGTAAGTATACCAAAACCAATTATTACAGCCTTTTATTAATGAACTGCATGATGACGAGCTGACAGAAGGATTTTTTCAACAAGACAATGCACCGGCACACAGATCTTGATACACAATTGCTTTCTTGGCACAATTTTTCGATGACAGAATTATTAATTTTTCAGAAAGATCACCCGATCTGACAATTTTAGATTATTTTATCTTTCCATATTTGAAGAATACCATTTTCAAGACCAGACATCATACAATCGCAGAACTTCCCCACGACACCTTATAAATGGTTTTGAGAGTATGAAGCGTAGAGTTCGTCTTTGTCTTCAAAATAATGGACAACACTTTCAGCATCATCTTTAGTAGTATTATAACTTTTTAATTTAACTTATATAATAAACATTTTCCCTAAAGTAAAGTAAGTTTTATACATTGCCGTGACATACAAACCAACGAACTGTCTAAGTGACGCACTGTAGCACTGCTACCAATCATAGGAAAAAATCATGGCCATCTCTAATCAGGAAAGTTTTTGAAAGCATGGTATATATTTTCTTAGATATTCTGATTCTACAACGGATTCTCTTTTAATCCGTATTCCTATACCTAAAATGAAAGGTGAATAAGTTATAACGATTTAATTAGCCCCCGTGCCTAAAATGCTCAGATATGCCAACTTACTGAAGCAAAGGTGCTTAGTTCATTTGTTTTACATACTTACTTGCCACTTATTTCGACATCTGTCATTTTGTTAATCGTATTTACGTAAATTCTTCTCATTGAATTATGGGAATAAGGGATCCTTTAGGCAAATAATACCAGATACTATTCGAAGAGCAACAATTATAGAAATACGTCTCCGAATATAGAATGCCTCAATAGGAACGGTTGCCATATCGAACCGTTTAGATAACTTATTTATTTATGTTATTATTATTATCTTTTAATTCCTGATTTATTTCCACTTAGAGGTCAATAAAACAATAAATAATTAAATACCAATTTATTCCATAACATATAATAATACGTTTTCGTTAAATAACTTCTTCAGTGGAAGAAATTGACATTTAATATGTGTCAAATTACTAATAATATAAATATAAATTGCCATGCCTATCAACAAAATTATCTAAAAAAGAAAGAATTCATTGATATATCGAATTTTAATTATATTCACAAGTAATAATGAAAGAATAATGATTTAATACAACATTAGAAATTGAAATGATTTGAATTATTCGTATATCAATCTATTTTTTGTCAAGCTCTAACAATTCTGTTCAAGGACTAGGGAAAAACATGGCAAAAAAACCTAGTCAAGAGCTTAAAACTAATAAAATTCATGCGTGAATTAAATTATTATAAATAAGCTTAAATTATCAATATCCGTTCTAAAATTTACCGCGTTTTCATCTTTCTTAATGTATATCATTTCGTAAATTAATCTTTTTTTATAATTATTTTCCTTTTTTAAAATTTTAGTGTTTTGAAAAACAAAATTATGTCGTCTATCTTTAGAGTTCTTAGATAAAGCAGTTTCAGCGGTGACGTTATGTGTAACAGTGTATTGATGGTTATAAATTTGTTTCTTTAAATATTGTTTGGTTTGTCCGATATAACATTTATTACAATCTTTGCAGTCTAATTTATAAACGACATTACTTTGATTACCATGTTTAATGGGTGTTTTTAAATTTATGAATAAATGTCTATTGTTGGTAGGTATGAAAGTTATGTGAATGTCTGATTTTTTTAATTCGTGTTTTATTGTGTCGCTTAAATTGTTTATATATGGTATAGTGTGGTATATGTTATTATTTGATTTTGTACCTGTGTTATATATTTTATTTATTCTTTTTGTGATTAATTTATTGTAAAACTCTTTAGGATAACTATTTTTTTCTAGTATTGTTTTTACTTTGCTTAAATTTTCTTTTCTAAAGTCAGGGTGAGCTAATTTAATAGCCTGGTCTACTAAACTGTTAATTACGTTTTTTTTTAAATTTACCGAAGTGTTTGAAAAATAGTTTAAATGCCTACTACTACTAGTGTCTTTAATGTACCAGTTTCGAAACCCCGTTTCGTGGGAGTATCTAGGAGAATTCTTAGATAATCTAAATTTCTAATATTCTTTGTTAATTTTTTGTTGTTTTAAAGTAAATTCTCGTACTGTTTGCCCTAATTATTATACTGGTGCAGATCTATTTCTCTCAGTGTACGCGAGAACAACTAACTAAAATGACCGACCAAAATAAATGGCAAACAAATGAGCTAAGCACCTTTGCTTCAGTAAATTGACATATCTGAGTATTTTAGGTACGGAGGTTAATTAAATCGTTATAACTTATTCACCTTTCATTTTAGGTATAGGAACACCTAATACAGATTAAAAGAGAATATTTTGTAGAATCAGAATATCTAAGAAAATATATACATACCTTTCCATTTAAAAAAATTTACTTTCCGAAGATTGTATAATATTACAGAGAAGAACTTCAAATGTTTTGTAACTACACAATATCAGCTATGTGTATGGAAAATTTCATTGGTCTGTATTACTCCTGCGTGACGTAATATCACTGTAAAGTAAGATCGGTATCTGTCACTTTTTCTTTAATTGCGAATAACTTCAAAGGAATGGGTATTTAGGTATAGGGTATGATACATGAAATATGTGTAAAATTTATCGTAAAAGCTGAATTTATCATTTATTTTATAGCAAGCTACTTAAAAAATTGAAGTTGATGCCCACTTTTGGTTAACCGTAAGTGATATTTATTCAAAATTATTTTCGTTTGTATAATACTTTTAATAGGCTATTCTCACCAATCATCCTATATAAAACGAGTACAAAATCAAATCATCACGCTGTATGTACAATAAAGCACAGATTAAATTATGCAAATCAGAAAAAATTACGAAATTATTTAACCTTTTAAGTGAATACTATACCTTGAACTACTACTATTATAAAATAAAATTTCAATATATTGATAGTGCTTTCTATTTTTCTGTCGGAAGCAGAAGAATAATACCACTTTAGAATTTACACTGAAGAACGATGCTCTCAGCAACTCTATTCTAAATTCGGCAATAAAACTCTTTCAACTGTAGATCCTCTCTTTAACAAAATATATCCCTTACAGGGCTATAACCGCCTTCTTGTCTTTACAATAGTCAGTGCCGATGTCGATAACAAATACATAGTGGGTCGATCTCGTCTCGGACTTTACGACCGATAAAACAGGAATTTTACAAAACAATCCCATAATTGACTGCCGCGTTTAATGGTCTGTTAAAGTACCGTATCTACAGATTTCATTAGGAAAATTCAACGTTTAATTGTCATCCCTGGGAGTCGTTGTAGAAATTAAATTGCGCGAAAAATTCCTGAGCTGAACGTGACTGTGCGCCAGTGGCGAGCGTATAACGCGTCACTTTAGATAACGCTTTATTCGCGCTGGATGGGATGAGTTGATGAAGAAGCGATAAGAGAGATGTTTTGGCAATTAAGGTTGAATTTATGTAAGGTTTGTCTTTTGTGATGCATATATGCACGGTCTATTGTCGGGAGAAATAAGCTAAAGACGAGGAAATTCGAATGAAGTAAGGAAGTAGTTTAACCGAATCGATTTCTTTTTCGAATCCAAATCTACGGGAAAAAATGATTCACTATTATTATAGTATACATTAGTATACATTAATACAGAAGTAAAAATGTGTACAAGGTATTAAATATTACAGGTACTAACTAAATAATTTTGTTAAAAATGTTTAAATGTTGATATTTTGCCCATGTTATCACCATCTGGTGTTTTAACTGAAATAATATAGAGGCTTTTCCAAAGCAAAACTTTTATTTATATGTTTATATTGTATGATACAGTTTAAAACAGAACTTGGGATGACAATTTTCGCAAATGAACTGACTTTTTTTACCAGATTGTCGACATCTTCTATCACTTTCATGGTAAATTACTCTGTGATTCATACCATCATAACGCACATCTTGAAGAGGTCGTGAAATACGTCCTTTATGGGATTTTGTTTCGTATGACTTCTAGAGACTGACAGTGATGTACCTTCGAAGAGATAATAAACTTTCTACGTTTGGACTTTTCGGCAGCAACTTTTTCATGAATAACCAACCATTTACTACAGAGACATCCAACAATTAGGCCACTAGAGGCCAATACCACTTTCTTTGTCTGACACGTGTTCGGTATACGGCAACGAAAGGGTCCAACTTGTCGACTCCGCCTATACTTTTGTTATAAGAAGCCACTACTTCCGCCTGAGAAATATTTTCTCGTTTTAGATGTCCTATCCCAGCTAGATGTTTGAGTAACTCCATTCTTTTCAATATTTGTGGCAAGTGTGGGATGCTGTGTTTCGACTGTACAAGCATTGAATTATTATTGCTGAAAAATTCGTATGTTCCTCTCACGACAGCGATTTTCTCTGATCGTGCCAGTGACACAATACCTAAAATCTGATAAATAGGCAAGTAACGGTAAACCTGTAAAATAGTTATCGAAATACACCTTATGTCGTTTATTTTTTGACACATCTGCTTATTCCAACAGAGACATAACAACATCCCGGCCGACACCAAAATGCTTTTCTTTAGAACAAAGCGCCCAATTCTTATAACCAACCCTAATTGGGTTTCCGCAAATATATTGTTTCGCATAGTGCTTTCCGTACTCTGGAACCATACTTTCATCTATCGACAGATTTTCGTCAAGACCTCCATGACTTAAAATTTTTATTTAATATATCAACTAACGGTCTCAATTTGTACAACCTGTATTCTTTGTTCAGTTTTGTGTTATTGTTGAAATGTATATATTTCAAAATTTTTTCGCACCTTTTTAGTCTCATACTGTTCTGTACAATTTTTGATACATCATCTTCGCTGGACCAATACAACCTTCTGTTTGGGTATTTACCATAGCCTGATAATAATAGTACTTACTCCAAAAAATAGGTATATAAAGCTCTCCCAATCTCAGGCCAAGTTCTTCATTGTTTTGCTCTCATCTAATATAAAGTTCATCAATTCTTCATAAACAAAAAGTTTAAAAAATCTAATGGGGTAGATGCATTTGCTTCCTCAGCAGAGCAAGGCGGTGGTTGCAAATAGTAACAATGTCGTTATCTGGTAGTTTCTTAGGTTTTTTTACCCGGGCAGATTTCTGATAAGTCTTTCTCTGTGTTTTTTCCTTTTTTTATAGTTCGAAAGCGGCATAAGGTTGTCAGGTTCGAATTCATCGTCGTTAGCGGAAACAATTTTACATGGTTTACACAAAATTCCTCTTGGTAAGTGGTTCACATTACCTGAATGCTCATCATCAGACCCATCACTCTGCACTTCTGTCTCACTTCCATTTTCTGGTGGTAAAATATAAACATCTGCTTCTTGAAATCGTCGTCCTACTCTAAACAGTCCATTAGCTGAGCCAATATAAGCCTGAAAAATAAATACAAAAATCTTCAAAATGACGTCCCTTGAAAGGGACATTATGTTGGTGTTGTTACAGAAATATAACACTAATATAAATTTCTACAACTATTGTGATTCTCAACTACCAATTTCAATATTCACAAACGATAATTGACACAAATAATATATTAACAGTTTAAAAAAATAATTTTTTTTTAATCCAATTGGACACATACGTGTATAGGACAGGTCAGATACATTGGTAATACATATCATTTACTAATTATATAAAATATTAAAAATATAAAAGTAACGCTGTACTAGTGCACACATTCATATATCGCACACCATTCACATCATACAAATCCATACATCCATACATACAAACACACAACATCTATACGTTTTCTACCTGCGCTAAAAATTCCTCCACGGAGTAGATGCTGTGCTGGACCAAAACAGAATGTATCTGCGATTTAAAGCGCTTTATTTTACTATGTGCTGAGATACAATCCGGAAGCGAGTTAAAAAGTTTTACTCCTACGGACATAGGTGCCCGCTTTGTAATAGTTAGTCTATTCAAGGGAACACTAAATTTATGTTTATTTCTTGTGATAGTCACCATTCTTCATGATATCCGCCTTATTCCGAAAAACGTGTAACAGAATCTCCAAAATATAGATACTAGGTAATGGCAGTATGTTTAAATCCTTAAAATACGGCCGACATGAATCTGTGGGTTTAATGCCTACAATACATCGAACAATTCGTTTCTGTGCCAAGAACACCTCGCTTACAGCAGCCGACGAACCCCAGAAGATCACCCCATAGCAGAGTCTACTATGAACTTGACCATAGTAAAAGTTAAGTAAATATTTTAAATCAATTATGTTTTTTAGGTTCCTTATTTGGTAGCATATGGAATTTAGTTTTTTAGTTAAATCTGTGCAATGATTCTTCCAGTTTAGGTTCTGATCAATGTGCAGTCCTAAGAATTTTACAGAGGTTTCTTGCTGTAATACCTGGTTGTTACATTGAATATCTATATCAGTATGTACCGAAGAGTGCAAGGGACGATATATCATATAATTTGATTTGGATAAATTAATATGCAACTTATTACTGCCAAACCATCCACTTAGGTCTCTCAATAGCTGGTTAGCATTATTTTGCACTTCATTCGTGTCCGTTCCTGTCACCACAGCGGACATATCATCGGCGTACATAAACAGAGGATAATTTACAAGATCTACAATATCATTCATAAATAGTATAAAAAGAATGGGTCCCAAAACAGATCCTTGAGGTACGCCTAGTGATATCGGCAATTTGGCAGAGACAGCACTCCCAACGACATTGTAATTGTTTGTGAACGATGTCCTTACATACTGAACTCTGTTCGACAAATAGGATGAAAACCAGTCGGCTACAACACCACGAATACCATAATGTTCCAACTTGTCGCTCATTATGCTGTGATCAACGCAGTCAAACGCCCGCGACAAATCACAAAAGATTCCTGCCGGATATTCTCCATCATCCAGGGACTCCACGACTTTGTTTATGAAGGAATACACTGCCGACACCGTTGATCGGCCCTTCCGGAAACCGTGCTGTTTATGTGTAATAATATTATTTCTGTCTAGATGCTTTGCAAGTCTATTTAACATCGCGTATTCAAAGATTTTAGAGAAAACCGAAGTCAAAGAAATCGGGCGGTAATTCGATATATCAGTTGGCGAGCCCTTTTTGTGTACAGGATAAACCGAAAAGACTTTCAACAAATCAGGGAAAATACCACTAGCAAATGATAAGTTAACAAGTTCAGTAAGTGGTTCAACGACAATTGGACCAATCCTTGCTATTAAGGAAAATGGAATTTGGTCAGGACCTGCACTTTTTTCTTTTTAACTTGATTGATTACATCTAGCATTTCAGGCTCACTAAATGGAAATGCACTCATACTATTAGAGACTTTTGTGGTTTCCGGGAGAACGGTTTGGGTACACTTCTGTAACCAGGAACTTATTCTCTTGGGTTCACTAATAAAAAATTCATTAAACACTGTTGCAACATCAGCAGGCTTCATAACCATATCCTCATTTATTTTTAATACAATATGCC
Source organism: Holotrichia oblita (assembly GCA_023690525.1). NCBI lineage: Eukaryota > Metazoa > Arthropoda > Insecta > Coleoptera > Scarabaeidae > Holotrichia > Holotrichia oblita. The sequence goes on along the minus strand of CM043015.1, from coordinate 45,856,909 downwards.
CATCTTTGTTAGATGCTTTTTTATTCGAAGTTGACATGATTGACCATGCAGTTTTATTTGGATTTTTGGAATTTGCAATCTGTTCATTAAAATAATTTTTCTTTGTGGTTTTAACTATCTTTAAATGAGACCTTTTAGCAATTTTGTAACACTCCACCAAGTGTGGGTATCTTCGTTCTAATTTATACAAATCTCGTAAATTTTGACTCGATATTTGAACTTCATTATTCACCCATTTACCACGCGCCTCGGTCCCATCTGCCATTACAAGCCTCTCGGGAAAATACAGACAATAGTAGAAAACTATAGTTTCATGGAAGTAAGCAAAAGCTTCGTTTATATTGCTAAAGGCGGTAAAATTTGGCCACGTCTGATGACGAATAGACCTCTCAAACAGCTGAAACGATTCTTGGTTAAACACGCGAGCATATCTCCTGGCCGGTATATCAGGCTTTTCAGCTTCAAACAAGCTACATTTCAAGGCGACATATTCGTGGTCCGATACTACGCAGGGGAACACAGCAGTTTGTGTCCCCAAAAAATTTGCAAAGATATTGTCCAAGACAGCAGCCCCCCGCGTGGGATCACACACAAGAGCGCTCAGGTTAAAGGTACTCATCACACCCATCAAACAGCGCGCCTCATAATCTATACATTCAAAATGGACATTAAAGTCTCCTGTCAATATAATATTACGTTTTTTTCTATAGATAAAATTCAATAGAGTCGTTAAGGTATCTATAAATACATATATTAAAATTTCCAGCGGGAGACCTATAACAATTTATTATGACTAATTCTACACCATTCACCATACAGGAAATACCACACACTTCTATGTCCATTTCATGGAAGTATTCATCTAGATCTATTGAGTTATACTGGATATTAGATTTAATCCATATAGCAACTCCTCCATGTATGTGTGTCTTCCTATAGAAGTATGCAGCTAAAATAAAATGGTCAATACTAAAACTATTGTAATTAAAACAATTTGCCCATGTCTCTGTAATACATATAAATTTAGGGGCATCAAAATAACACTCAATTTGGGAGACTTTAGCATTTGTTAGACCCTGAATATTTACATATAAAAGATCAGTTAATTCACGTTTGTCGATGAGGCACAGTTTAACGAATTAGAGAAGCTACTCACATCGTCCACCGGGTTGCCGCTTACTGTCCCCCCTTTTCGCTGATTAACTCTGTTCTGGTCTTGTATCTGGAATAATTCAGGAATACCATTCTGTCCACCATGTTCGTCACAGCTCTCCATCCGACCGCCAGATGCCGTTAGTTGAGATGTCAGAGAGCGTGGTTTCCTCTTGTATTTACCCTTACCTACCTTACTTACCCTCCTGAAATACAAACATCAGCTACAACAACTGCCAACAAAAACTCGACTGAAGCTTACGTTTCAACGGTAAAGCAACCATTATCAAGGTAGTAAAGTGCGCTGTTGAAACGCATCATCTTTGCCTTGACAGGATGAAATAGTGCTTTTAGTATTCAACTACTACACCAAAACATCCAGAGAAAAAATCGTGTTAAAATAAAACATAGCAACTCCTAGCAGTTTATAACGAAAAAATTGATGTCAACTCCTAGGATACCACACCCCTTACTTTCTCTATTACTTCTTTACGTGTAATTTCAAGGATTGTGGGCGTTGATTAGTATAATGTTTAGAAGAGACCGTTCCTTCTTAAATTCTCGAACAAGACCGATTTAAGAAAAGACAGTCCCTTCTACATAAATATATGTTAACAATTAGTTCAGTTTAGGTAAAGAGTCGGCTACAATTGGTTGTTTATATTAGAAGAGGGGATATTTATATAGATTTTTTTTATTTGCTTATTCGGTTGATGATGAGAGCTCATGAGCTCTCGAAACACATGTCCCAAGTAATTAGTTAAATGTTGTGGTGTTGGTGTTACCTACATATGTTTTATCTTTAACTTCTGTAATATTTCTTGCCAGAAATTAAACAGAAGGTATGATTAGTTAAGAATAAAAGCTGTACAAAATCTGAGAAAGATATCAAAACACATCTGAGATATTAAGAGATACATTTGTGACATACATTTTAGAAAGTTTGCTTTGACACCTTGTATACTCAACTAGAATGTGATGTAAGGAAAGTCCCATTATTTTAGGCCGAAGAATATGTGGTTAACGAATTAACCTACTCTCTTTTAACACCTTGTGACTTACCCCTAAGAAGAATATTATATAATTGCTTATAAAAACAATTTATTGGTACAGCATTGACTAACAATTATCTTGATTACCTTGATATTTTTTGTAGCAGTCTATTGTATACTTCAAAAACTTAAATTTCGAAATATATAAGGCTTATCATTTGCAAATGCATTGGTACAATACAGACGAATGGACGAGATTGGTACGTTGGCTTATTCATTGTTTCGTTCCATGTAGAAATTGACGCACGATTAGATTCACCATACCTACACTATCTATTATAAGCTTCTGAATCATCAAGTTCTTTTGGAATTCGACAATGAAAAAAAATGACTACCTTTGAAAGCCATTTCTTACTAAGTCTGGATATAGATCCTCCTGGTAGCTTAGTGCAAGTTTTTTCTTATTCGTATGCGCCAACCCCCGTCGGCTGTAACACATGGCTGACGTGTGAAAGTAGTTTACAGGTGATTAAGTGTATATATATTTTTACAATGCACAGTTAAGTATATTTAGTACGATAATACCGATGGATTCCTAGTGAAATTAAGTATTCTGAAACTAAACACAATAATTCAAGCTACCGCAGTTTTGGGTTTAAAGACATTCTACCAGGTTTGTTCAAACAAAAGATCAAACTTTTTAAATTGTATGTGAACTTTGTACAGTATGAATTTGCGTGCCATGTTACGCCTAGCAGCATTCTTTAAATGCAATATGGGGCTTGTCAACAGTGTGCAATCAATGATTTGCAAATTATAAGAAAATTACCCAACTTTGTGGAGCAATGTTGTAGGTAGTCTTAACAAGGAATTATGTGGAAGTTTCAAGGCATTTACGGCATAACATCTGAAACGTACTCTTCAGATATGACTCCAGCAGACTTCTTCTTCTTTGCAAAACTAAAGATCTGCTTAAAAGGATGTGCTTTTAAAAGATATAAAAAAATCGCTGGTACAGTTACGAGACATTGCACCAAATTAGTTCCATAAAGGAATGCACAACAGGAGCGCACCTTTGTAAACTGGAAAGTATTATAATAAATTCTTTATGACAAATATTCGACCCTTTTGTTTGGACAAACCTCGTATACTCCTCACAACATAACCTCCTCAGCGTAAAATAGTAGATACAATAGGAATTTATGTAATCGTAGATAAGCTGTAACTCCTGAGATTCGGCTGTTTGTGAATAGATGGCACATCAACAATAAAAGCCAATATGGACGGACGAGTACATTATTTCATGTTGAAGTCTTCCGGGAGTTGTCGTGTAGATAAGTTTGCACTTGACGTTTTGCTGTTCATGCTGCCAGCTTCTTCAGAAGGTTTCTAAAGACTGATTTTGTTACGGTGTTGTGGTTATGTCAACGATCTTGTAAAGTTGTGTCTGTACCCCCAATGATTCTCGTGTCAATCTCTGATGATACTGCGTAGTTTTGGCTAAGCCTTTAACGTTGTCATAATTAATGCGATGGTGCAGATCTTTCCGTATATCCACGTTGGGTATTCCGTCGGTGTTCCTTAATTCTGCACGGGATGCTCCTTGCTGTCTGTTCGATGTAACTTTTAACTTAACAACATCCGGAGGACTTCACCACAACGGTCGTGAAAATCTACGCTCCACATTATTTCATGATGAAATTCACTAAACAAGAACGTGCTTCAAATCACTCCTGCTTTATTTCTATTATAGAATGAGGATAGATGTTCCGATGTTTTTCTCACAACTATCCTTTTAAGAGGAATAGAAGTGGGACAACACACTTTTAAGTTTGCTTCTAAAATTTGAGTTTTTGTTTCTTTCATGAATTAGGACTCTCAAAATAATTTGTTCGCATTTAAAAAAGAGTTCAATGTATGAAACAAATAATCACTTGTTTATTACAAAATTTCCATAATCTCAATCAAATTCGTTATAATTTTAATAATAAACATACACATAAGTGATGATGATAAATCAAGTTCTCCTTTAAAATAAAACCATTGCTTGTTATTTCGTCCAAAAGAAGTTTCGGTTAAACAAAATTCCCTTAAACAATGGATCAGACAATTGTTCCACAACAAAAGGTTTAATGATGTCGCCACTGCGGTTTCGATAATAGTTTGAAAGATACGTGACCTACCTCATTTGTCTCCGTTCTCATAATGCGAACACGACATTTCGGCGATATACAAACATGTTTTTCAAGCGCCATTCGGTTTTATTTGCCTACAGCTTCTCATGCTGGCTCGATCCCTCCTTTCGTCCAGCCTGGCATTTGTAACGATAACGGGATATATTCGACGTGCTCTCCTTGTTTATTTTTAATTTTATTCGAAGTTACGTCCGAATCCGATCATCGTCGCTATACAAAAGACACAGAGGCTAGTCGTAAAAAAGAACTCAGTCGACTTATGAGCGATAAAATTTCTGAATTATATGATGTTCCTGTGAGGGTTATTCCCTGTAATAAAAGGGATGTGTTTTCGACGTTAAAGAAATAAAAAAATAGAAACTGGCTCGTTTTTTCCCCGTTCTTTTCTTGTTGAGATCTACATAAACATGAGTTATAAAGTATAATGCTTACGCTGTATATTTCAAAAAGATTACATGGAAAGATACGCTTTTGTGTAGAAAGGATACTCTGACAAAACATCAATGGAGGAAAGTAAAAGTGGCGACAATGGATATTTCATGCTATAATACTAATATTAGAGAACGAAAGGTCTACAAAAGCGACAAGTCTACAGTCACTTCCAATATTAAATGTACATTCTTGAAACTAAAATAATTAACTAAAATAATTACAGTTTTCAAACAAAGAATGGAACTGCATACCCTATTTAATGCATCTTGTGTCAGCTGATGAAATATTCACTTTGTAACTACCGTATACCAAACCCCGATTAGAAAAGTAGGTTGTTCCATGGCGGCTATATAGGTATAGTAGAATACTCAGTTGATTACCCGCCCTAATTCACGTTAATTTTGTTCGGCAATCAAACCATGGTTTTCACTGAATTCTCCTAAATTCCAATCCAATTTTTGAAGTATCATATTAACTCCAATTTAACCAAACTAGTATATGTATGCACCTGTAATTTATATAGAAATAATAACTGCTACAAATCCAGGTTTATATTAAATATTTATTTGTACTAAATTACGTCCAGGTAAGCTGAAAGTACGTTTTCCATTGCAATGCAATCTGAATCAACGAAAGGCAACTGTAAAAGCCGGCAAAAGGATTATGTGGGAAGTTAAATACGATTTTAATAAACTAAATAGAAGCCTCAGAGTACTGAATAAATACTTTCCGTCCGTCTTCAATTTAATCTAAACGCTGTATGTGTAACAGAAGTTTAATGGATATGAGCTTGAAACTATCAAATCTACAGTCGGGGAGAAATAGCTTATATACATGGGAATTCCAATTAGATTTACGAAGAGAGCGCCCGAGCATTTTCCCGTTTATTCATTCTAAATACGTAACGGGAGATTATTTCACCCAAGAAGATTGAATAAGATTACAGTTTCCTTCATCTCGTTTTTGTGCTCTATTGTTTTCTATTTTCTAGTTTACAGACAATTGTACAGTTTGTTTTTGTTTCTTTCGTTTTTAAAATATTCAAAAGTGAAGTATATTTATTGGCTTTACCTCATATTTACATAAAATTAGTTATATTCAGTATCCATTCGATTCTACATATATGTATGCTGGTCCTGGCTGATGAAAATTGAAGTCCCACTAGTCTTAATGACCTAGATAGTGCTTTGCGTAGCCATTGAATGGTCCGTACGATAGACGAAGCAGGGTCGGCGGTGTAGCTGCTTATAGAGGGTTCGACAACAAAGCTCGGGCGCTTATTTGAAAGTTAATGAAATATTTACTCGCCGGATATTTTTCCGCACGATCAAGCGCACGTTTTAAAAATATTTTGTGTTCCAGATGGAAATGCCAAACTAAAGTTGCATTTTTAATGGAACACCCTGTATATTAATAGATAAAATGATCCGTGCTTGAAAGCTGGTTACATCGATATAATGTTGTACAGGTGTAAAGTTGCTAGTTTCTGTGTAAATAATTATTTTACTTGATAAATTGATACATTTCAGTAGGCTATTTTGCATAGGGAAAAACAACAAATTCGAAACCGACAGGGTAGAATATTTGCTGCTCGTTTTATACAGGGTGTTTATGATTCTGCAACATCGAGGAAATCTCTAATTTTTTAAATAGAACACCCTGTATATTTTCAGCTAATTGAAAAGCTCTTTTACTACGCTTACTATTGATGCCTCATTTGATGCACCTAGGGTAGATCATTTGCTAATTATTTCTTTTTAAAGCAACTTTAGTCTGGCATTTCCATCTGGAACACCCTGTATAAAACAAAATATTTTTAAAACGTGCGCTTGATGCTGCGGAAGAATATCCGGTGACTAAATATTTGACTAACTTTCAAATAACCGTGTAATCTTCCGTCCCCGCTTCGTTGCCGGACCCTGTATTAAGGTTGCTATTGATTGTCGTGTTTGTAATATTTATCCTCCTGTTAATGACAGTTTAGAATGCATTCTACTTAGAATTAAATGCCACAGATCTTATATCTGATTATAGATTAACCTTCTGTGATCTAGTCAGTAAGACCAGCAAGCCTCTGCTTAAATTGATTAAATATAAAATCTTTATTAAATTTGATTATCAGTCTTTTATGAATTACTTCAAAATCTTCCGTAGTATAGCAGACGAGGAAGAAGAGGTGAGAAAGAAGATGTGTCCTTTTAATTATCTTTTGCTTATTGCGTTTAACATTTATTTTCCTAGAAATTATAGATACCAAACCTAGAGCTCCTTGATTAAGAGAAAATTTAAAGTCTTTCATAAGAATTAGATATGCAGTGTTTCAACAAGGACAACTAAGGATTATTTTGATTTGATGATAATCACTATTTCTTTAATCATCAATCTAGTTTTAAAAAAACCAAAAAACGCCTCTCATGGTATATTTTTGGAAATCACTACGACACTCTCGTTTCATCGCAATTCGATTCTCAACCTTAATTGTGTGATACCTCCGACAATGGACTAATTTCAATCCCATGCTCTCTAGTGGACAAAGTCAGAAGTAGCACACCGTAGAGCACTACACAACACAGGTGGGTACAGCAAATACCGATTTAGCTCGCACAATTCATGGATTTTCATTCGCATTAGATGTTTCGATCGGCTAAGCAATCTGATAGTGATTCTATCGACGGCTTACCATCACGTAACCTATGAAATCGCCGAGAAATGTCAGAATATACAATGCAGTAATATTATAGACAATTAATTTATTGTTTCTAGATTCAACACTGGAGGTTATTGACTGATCAAATTTGCTTTTCTCTGAAGCAACTTCACTCTCAATTCACATAGTATGTGTTTTATTCTGACCGAAGACATGTTTAATTCTCAACCTTAAATTACATTCTATTTTGTTCTTACTGGAGTAGGGAATTTTAGTGAAGTTGCTAAAGTTAAAATCAAAAATGCTTTTTTTAGAGTACTAAATTCTTCTTAAATAGATATAGGCACAATTAAATGGCAAACCAAGAAGTTTCGTCAACGTTTTAAAGATCTAACTGATTAATTTAACCACTAATAATGATTAATGAATTTTTGTTTGATTTTAACTTAAATAAGTGTACA